>BMAU01017962.1:600000-876037 GCA_019973935.1 Trichonephila clavipes | reverse complement strand
TTACGTATTGCTTTTAAGCAAAAATATTGTAATAAAATAGTCGAACT
The DNA here is from genome assembly GCA_019973935.1 of Trichonephila clavipes. Taxonomy (NCBI): domain Eukaryota; kingdom Metazoa; phylum Arthropoda; class Arachnida; order Araneae; family Nephilidae; genus Trichonephila; species Trichonephila clavipes. The sequence goes on along the minus strand of BMAU01017962.1, from coordinate 875,990 downwards.
TTGTGTTGTAAAGAATCTCGCGGGCCGCAAAATTATTCAAGGCGGGCCATGGGAAGGCACCCTGATCCGGATCTACAGTGCTGGTTTATCCATTGAGCGCTTGGGACGGATCCCCAGGGACCCGGATAAGCTGACTTAACCAGAGATTTTCTGGTTATAAATTTTAATCTACCGGTGCCAAGGCCTGTAGATCTTCTGAGCCCAGGCCCCAAAAGAACTATAATCGGCACTGGCGATTCAAACCAAAAAGTTTCCGCAACTCTTTATTCTGCGACCTGTCAGCTGCGTTGCTAATTTTACCGCGTCTGCTAGTAGCGTCGACGCTTCGCGTGTCTAGGTACAGACGCCTGAATTCTGAATAAATTTTGAATCTTGAAACAAAACAACTGAAATCACTTGGAATAAATATAGTTACAATGCCCAAAAAATGGAATAATATAAAGTGATTTTTTTAATGTAAAGAATAGAAGTTATCACCTTTCATAAAAAAAAACTTTCTGAAACCTTGTAAAGGAAAATATACTATAAGAAAAGCAAAATAAAAGAAAATTAATTTTGAATACTTCAAAGGGAATCAGAAGATTGATCCACGGACTAGCACCTGTCCATGGATCAGTATTTTTGCGAAACTCCACTGATCAAACTATACTTCATTTTTGCTTAGCTCGTTATAGAAACTTTATTACTTCCGCTGCAAAAATGGTTCTGGTGGAAACTGAGATTGAACTAGAGATCTTCATCTCCAGTTGCTTGAAATTCTGCAGATTTTTTTTTGGGAAAGCCAAATTATATTATAATTTCAAAAAAAGAAAGAAAAAACTGAGAGGATATTTCCTTACTCTGCTGTATATAGAAGTACAAAGTTTCATGTACAAATTATAAGCAAAGAAGGTAAATGTCATGTTTATTGTTCAAACAGATCTTATATATATGAGGTAATTTCTGACTTCTTTTTTTTTCAGCATGTTATTAATAAAACAAACTCTAATAATATTTTTTTTATCCAGAAATGGACTCTGAAATATCTTTCTTATTGTTCACAAAGAATCTTTCGCTTGAGTTGATGTTGTTACAAAAGGAGCTTTTCATATAAATACAATAAAAATTAATTTTTATTTTTTATTTAATAAGAGATGTATGTATATGCATGTAATAGTTTAAATAAACTACTTCAGAAAACAAAAAACGTTCACAAGAACTTTAATGAAATTCAATGTTACAAATTTCCAAGTTTCTTGAAAACAAAATATTTATTAGAGTTTTTGCGCCAACTGATATTGCATTGCATTGTTGTTACCAATTGACTGCCTTGATTCGAGGTGACGGCAATTGAGTGGTTTCGGTCATGAACTCAAGACCTGCATTGTTTCCGTTGAATTGCGAGTTAGAATCTCTTGATGTCCCAAAATTCGGATATCGTATAGAGGGACTAATTACATGTTAAATACAGATTTTCATGCCAGCATGGTGTGAAAGTTTGGAAAAGTGGAACGTCATCTCAAATAACATTATTAACCGCGGTTCAAAGTTAGAGGTTTATTGCCAACGGCCCTTGGCTTGATTCAAAGGGAATAACCACTGAATTAAATGTTTCGGATTCATGACTCATAAAGTGAGCAAACAATGAACTGAACTTTTCCAACATGAAATCATTAACAGTTCAAATCATCCAACCAACGACTTAAAATGATTAAGTTAGCATTAACTATGTATTAAATCTTTTCTATGACAGATTGATATCGTATTACATAATTTGAACTTGATTTTGCTTTACAAACTGACATCACCATATTGTGTATTTAAAAAACTTCATCAGATTATTAAAAGACCCAAGACTTGATTCGATATTTTGACACCTCCCCCTGCCATTTATTATTTCTTCCAAATTTTTTTATCTTATATAGTGGATTTAAAATGAAATTGACAAATGAAAATCATGGACGCACTATTTTCAGATTGTAATCATGTATTAATGAGTACTTTTTATTAAAATTTTCGATTTTAAATTTACAGACAGATGGAAAAAGGAGCAAATCGATTGATTTCTGAAATTTATAATCTCAGGATCAGTGGTGTACACAAGGAGGGTTTGGTGGTTTTAACTCCGCCACACATCTTTAATTTTAGCACGATATTACACCTTGGTGTTTTTTGTCTCAGCATTTTTTAATATAATTTCCTGTAAAGCTTGGCTTTGTGGAAGTATTTCAGATTAGAAAAGAGTGCACCGCTGCTGTGGATGATAGAACTGATTTTTCCATTGAGATGAAAAAGGTCTGAACGAGAAAATATAAATAAATAAAATAAACGCAGGTCATGCATGCAGGATGTGAAGTTGTTCGTGCTTTTCAAGATTCTGTATGTTGTACATAATTAAATAAAGTTGTGTGTTTAAAAGAGTTAATAAACGTAAATATGCGTGCAATATTCATACCAATTACGTGACATCTCTCTCATATCTTTTAAAAAGTTCGTTTACGCCACTGTACAATACAACATCTACAATTATTCTTCCAATTTTTATTTTCATTTTTCAACCTCATAAAAATGCCCCTTTCCTCATTACAATAAGCGATATATGCGGGATCAATTTTCGTATAAATTAATTCATAGCTTATATCAATGTTTCATTGTATAGAATTACTACGACGCCAATTTAAAAATAATCTAATCAGATCTTTAGAATTGGGTGTAAAAATATCACGAGCGTTGTGTTTTGAATCTTTTTTTTTCATTTATGAACGAAAATCTTAACTTTCTCGCCATCAGATAGCAGAGATTTTAGAAAAACAGATAAAAACTTTGTACCAGACCACGTTGTAATCCGGTTTTCATTCAAGCACAAAAGCACCACATACATTATAGACTTGTAATTTTTTTTTTTACAAATTTAAAAATCACAATAATTCCTTACTGGGTCATGGTAATTTTAAAGTGTACCTCGACAAGTATAACCGTGCCGTTCCAAACCTTGTGACAGTAATATTCGTGGTGAGCAAAGAGCTGAATGTCTTATCCTTTTGTTCAAAATTTAAGTAAGAAAGAAAATTCCTGGGCGTGAGTGTGAAGGTTAAACACAAATATGCCTTAAAACTAACCAGCCTCCTATTTTGTTTCAGTTTGTTTCAAGCAAAGCTTCATTTACGTTATTTTGCAACTCATTGACTTGAGATTTTGTAGTTTTTTCATTAACTTCCTGATTTTTTAACTTTTGTTTTTGTTTAATTGTTCAATTTTTGTTATGTATTTCCGGTCTTTGTAACTTTTCCTTTTTGTTTTTGTTATTTACCTTATTTGTTTTGTTTTACTTATTTCTCTGCAAACCCCGTGATACTTTGTAGTACACGGGAATAGTTTTGACCTGTCTTGAATAATAATAATAATATAACGTTAAAATTATTACTTTTACTTTAAATCTACGTTACAAGTGTTATCGATATGTTTTCCAACCCAATACGTGGAGTAATGTGTGTAATATGTTCCAAAGTTCTGACATGCTCCTCACAGGAGCCAAAATCATTATTTGGCCATTATTTTTAATCATGTGTGATTGTCGTAACTTCTCAATTACTTTCTACCCTTCTTCTCCATATAATCAACTACTTCCTCAATATAATCAATTCAAACACAATTATCTTTGTTTAAACACAATTGCGTCTTGATTATCCCTAGAATCAAACAAACACTGTCTGTCAGGTAGTTAAAAACACTCCCAAGAAATTCCCATTCTGGTACAGCAAACTCCTGCGCCATGCGTCAGTTATCAAATTAATTTGCCTATAAGACCACCGCCGGTCAAGCGCCCCAGGCTTGCAAAAATATGGGACTCTCTCTTCCCTGACCGCCTAGCTTGAGGTCAAAAAACCTTCTCCCTCAAAACACAGTAACCAGCCTCCGTAACCGTGCCGATTCACGCCAACATTTCATAATCCCCCGCCAACAGTAATCCAAACACTACAATGATCAAATAGCAATTACACAACCTGTTAGCTCTAACGACTTTGTATATCTTTGGCTGTTTTATCTACAAGCATCAATTTTATGATACACAATTACACAAAATTCAACTCAAATACTAGTAACAAAACAGAATGGGTTCATTTTGAATCAGAATTATTATTTGTAAATATAACACTAAAACAGCCTTGACCAGAGGTGGAGAAACTTTTCACTATTAGAGGCCACATTTTAATTGGGCACTAATAGAGGCTACAAAAGCACTAAAAGACACTTGCTAATGATGTTTTTACTTTTTTCAGCTTCTGAAGTGCTGCCTGTCAAGATTCGCCTTCTAAATTGAAGAATTTATGTTCTTTACGTGTAAAACAGTGTTTATTTGCATTCATTTTTCAAATAGTTAGAGCTGTACGGCATGACAAACACGCCAGTTTGTCATTCTCTTAAGTGAAGTTAAAAATCTAACTCCCACTCTACATGGAATGTTCTATTTTCTTTGTTCTATGGTCTCTACGGGGTTTTTTTTGTAATTTGACATAATGGTTGAAAAAAGAAAAATATATATTAAATGTATTAAGAAAGCATATCTTCTTCACAAGCACTACAGCCGATTTTTGGGCAAGGCTATCTCAATTAGTTTAAACCACCTTGATCTGTTTATTGCTATTGTTTTCCATCTATTTACTAAGAAAGCATATACTTTCAAGAAATACAATAACACCGTGTTTTAGTAAAATCACAGAATAAGTACAACAATAACAAGTATGTGACTGCTATCGAGGTACAAGTTTGACAAATAACACTGCACAGTTGTATTTTTACGAATATTAAGGGTAAGAAAATAGTTTATGAACAGAGATCAAGTAATATATGTCCAGCAATGTGTGTTGCCATTTTGCACTCACTGCTTGTGTATCATTTGAAATATATACCATAATCATTAGCAACCACACACAAAACTTACATTTATATTGTTATTTATTTAATTCTATAAATTTTCAAATTGTCGACAAATAATTTAATATTAGTTAATAAAAAATCTAGATTCTATGAAGTCCTTCCTAGACAGAACTCTGAAAAGAATATTTTACGAGATGTATCTCTCTCTTCCTGGTGTATTAACGTTTGCTGAATGTTTCCTCGTACTATTTACCGCAAAATTCTTAGGTAGACTTTAGTCGGTTTGACAAAGCCAACATGTCTCGTAATTTTGAACCATACCTTAATATCGACAGAAGAAATGACTCTTTCTTCATTTTCATGGGAGTTTTTAGTTTCGATACATTTAACGAGCACCACAGTCCCACTACAATCTTAGCTTACAATTCAGAACTGAGTATGCCACTATTTGGGCGCGAGTCAACATTCTATCAAGTAGGCAACCATGACCACATAATGCTGCAGAAATGTTTTGAATTTGTAAGCTTTTGCGGTATTTTCTCTTGAATGTCCTCTTTATTTTGGATAACACTGTTTATATATAAATGTATTATTATTTAATTTCGTATTATTATTCAATGGACAAAGAAAAAAAGCATGAATTCCTGCGTAGTTATATTAAATACAAGATGGTATACCCGTTCTTCGCACGGGTAAATTGAAAAATCAAACAATGCAGAGATTGAAGGATAAAGAAGTTTTTAATGAGTTATATATAATTTTATGTGAAGTGCAAATTAAACAAAAAAAAAGTTTTTTGCATATCTCAGCTGAACATAAAAAAACATATTTGTTAAATTTTAAGTCTGTAGATCAAATAGCTGATAAAATGGATTTTTTTATTTATTTATAACTCCCCGTAACTTTCTTGACCGTCGATTTTTAAAAACACCTTCCTATGTTGATCTCTGCTCAGCAAAAGTAACACATTGTTACAGATTTTGTGTAATGAACGCTTAAAATAGTGTAAATAACTTATAACTGGAAGTTTAATACGTTAATATTACTTTCTGTTGTATTTATTTCATGTCAAAATCTTGCCACCAGGGATTTTTCTTAAAAAATACGTATCCTTTTTTTTTTCGGAACAGACATTTCTTCTTGCAAGAAGCAAGTTATGACGGGAAAGGGTGCAGAACATTATTAAACTTTGTGCAGATGAGTCATAAGCGTAAAATATAGTGTGAGTTTTTAATGCGACAGGAAATATCTTTCTTATCTCACAACCCATTCCCCAATGCAGGGATATTTTATTCCACAATGCAGGGATATTTTAAGATTTTAACGACTATGTTATATTTGATGACGGACTGTCTACCTGTACAACTGATGTCAAGGAAATTGTTGATTCATCGGCGCCAATGAATAGCGATTCTGATGCAGAAAATGACAATGAAACTCCCATCAAAACTGTTACATTTACTAATGCTTTACATTGTTTGGAAAATGTGAAAACATACCATTACAGAAAATTGTAAATGCAGCAGGGTGTTTTCTTCTCTGCATAAAGTCGGAAAAGAACTCTTTCGAGTCAGAAATCAAAAAGATTGTCAAACATCTATTAGTCAGCATTTTAAAAAATTTCCAAGAAAACATATACTTATTAATTTGTGAATAGTACTTTTAGCTGCTGAATAAAAAGTGTGTAATTTTAACTTTGGATACCTTTTGTGTAGTTCCCTATTGTAGAATTTCCAATAGATAAGTGCAAAAAATGTGTATTTTGTTTGGACTCCGATATAAAGAATAACCCCGAATTAACGAGCAAAAGGTTTGGTCCCAATAAATTCGTTAAATTGGGGTCCGACTCTATATAAGTTAAATAAAATAGTGGCAGTTTTATTCAATTTATCTATTCTGCTAATTTCTCATATCTGTAGCTGCATGCACTTTTAATTTTAGGATCAGTTTAATGGGACACATTGTGAGGGGCTCACGCGTCTTTTCATTTAACCTGTTTTTTGGGGCCAGAATTAATGGCAACTCTTTTCCAACCAAACCCAAGAAGTGAAGCGTGAAGGAAAGATGCAAATTAGGAAGCTTTTAAATATCAGAAATCAGAGTAAGCGATGTGGCAATTTGAGGAATGTTATGATAATCCGTGATTCAAGCGTGAAGAGGTTTTGGAAAGGTTAAGTGACAGCCAACAGAAGTTATCCAGACAGAGAGCCCTTAGTTCAAGGTGCTTACCATTGCACTCCTGTGAACCGCAACATCAACTAGGATTATATTGATCACTACTTCAATAGACGTTAAGGTAGGAGTGATTATTTAATATTCGGATCTGTCATAGTCTAGGAATTGAGCTTAGGCGAGTTAGTATTGATAGTGGTCTGTGTTACGTTGTTTCGGTAATATATACCGTATATTGAGCAGTGACGCACACAAGGGGGGGCCTGGGGTTCTGGACCCCCCCAAAGCCCTTGATTTTTTTCCGATTAATGATAATTTTTAGTACTCAAAATTCAATTAAGTATTTGTTATTTATTAATTAATGCTAATTATTTATTCAATAATTAGTTTTTTACTGTGTTTTGTTCCCGAAAATCGGAGGATCCAGCTCAGGAGTCGCCCACGTCACTTGACCATGGTTCAAAATTACGTGGTCCGTCGCCAAAATCCCTCGTGTAGCTGAACAGTGCGACGTTAATATTCAATCAATCAATCAATCTCCGTATAACCCGCACCCCCTTTTTTATGAAGAAATCTGCACTATTAGTATGCATTGCTGTTATGTTTTGAAGTCATTTATTCGAGGTATTATCGCAGACTTTTGACAAAATAGTTTTCTCCAAGAGCAACAATTTTTTTTAGTTCATAACAAGTCATTTCTTTTAAATAAACAGTATTTCGATGCATATGGAAGTGATTTTTTTAATGCTCATCTTTTCTGTTATTTTTAAAGCTATCGTTTTTATATTCGGCGTATAACGCGCCCCTTAAGTTTCGATCTTATTTTAGTGTTCAAAGTGCGCGTTATACGCCGGTTTTTACTGAACTATTAGACTATACGATTTTTATTAAACGAACGAATTGGAAGAAAATCGTTAAATGATTTCACTCTCAATAATTAAGAGTTAATTTCAAAGCGTGTGATTCCGCCCCTTTCCCGGGTGGTCCCAGTCGGGCTATGTGTAAACAGACTCCTTCCTCTTGTTCTCCATTGTCGGCCTTTATTGGCGGAGGAGGAAAAATACGAGCGGAATGGCAAGGCTCCGCCTCGATCTGATAGGGTGTTGACGGATACGCCGACTTGTCCCGTGCGCTCTCTCTTCTTTTTCTCTTCATCTCAAGGATGCTCCTTGCTTTGATCGGTTCATAGCTTGAAGGGTTGCCATATAGTGTACGTTCTCGCTGATTTGGCATTGATTTAACTGCAACATACAAAATAATTTGTATTAAGAGAGACAAACAAATCTCCACAAAATTGAAAACAAATTTTAAGTCAAAATTGTTTGAATAATCTTAACAACCTTAAAATCACAATTTTCGCCAAAAATATTTAGACAAATGAGTGGATCTAAAAAATGAGTGGGGGAGGGATATTTAATCGTCTTTTTTTTATCTAAAAAATTGGGGAGGAGGGGATAGATAGAACAATTTCTTTTTTTAAGTATTTAAATTTTTGATTAATTTTGAAGCTTACAGATAATCAACAACAAAACTTGTTGAAAAATTGAACTAATTCTTAACAATAGAATAAATTTTGAATTGGGGGTGGGAGAGTCCTTCAATTGCAAGGATTTGAATTTCTGAACTAATGCAATATTATTAAATTGTAAAATAAATCTCTGCGGATTTAGGATTTAAAAAAAATTGTTAATTTAGATTTCTGAAATAAGATTTTACCTTATACGAGACAAAATTTAGAACATTTATATTTTAATATTATATCAAATGGAATTGCTTTTTAATATAGTTTGTCATCATAGTAATAGTACATTAAAATGTGAGTATAAAAGATTTCATTAAAATGCAATTCGAATTAAACATTTAATGGAATTATGAAAATTTATTGAAGTGGTGGAGGTTTTAAATATTTGCATGAAATGAAAGGATAAAAATCCAAATTTATAAACTTTTTCTCAAATAATGATAATAATTTCTCAAAAATTACATACTTTAATAAAATTTTAATATTTTGTTTATTTTCAAATCATACCTTTCTTGTACCAACCATTTATACACTGAAAACATTGGGTTTATATGTTATAAAAGAAAGTTACATTTGAATGTTTCTCAAATTTTTTAATTCCATTTTCTTGCAAGTTTTTCTAAAAAATATTTTTTAAGAAAAACATCTGATTTGCTAATTATTCCTTGTAAAATATTCTTACGGTAATTTTAATAATCCGACTTTTGAATTTCCATATCTTTATATCATATTTAAAACTATATTTATGAAAAGAAAATGAAAAGAAAAAAGGAAGAGAGAAAAAAGGATAAGACATATAAAAAAAAGCACCAAGTAAGATTAGCCTGAACGTTTGAACGCAATCAGTGTTCAGAGAAGTATTGGTTAACCAATTAGAAGTATTGGATAACGAATTATAAGAATTTCTCATTCACTAATTTTTCAGACTAAACTTTAGTGTTTCTATCTTAAAAAAATGAATACAAAATAAAAAGTTCCACTCTCTAGTATAGACAAGTGGTGTGAACAGAATATAAGCAGAAATTTTTGCCATAATTCCAAAAATTATGTGAAAAAAAATAGATTGAATTACAATTTCAAAAACGGCGATTTTGGAAAGTAGTGCCTAATTTAATTTTAAATCAACCGTGTTAAAAAAATTTCTCATCATTTTTAGAGTTTTTAAGGAATTCTGATAGTCATAATTCGACTTATTCTTATTTTGGATTATTTAATGAAAATATAAAAAATCAAACTTTAAAATACATTTAATGTAAAATTACTATTTCTAGAGAGATTCTAGAATCATTAATTCACCCAAGAAAAACAAATCAGAGAAGAAAGCTTATTTTAAGATTATTTAAAAATCCATCACCCAAAAACATTACAAAAATTATTACTAATCGTAACACATTTGTAGATTACTTGAAATATAAATTTATTTTAAAAAATAAACAGAAAAAAATATTTTGACTACTTTAAGTTTATTTTTGAAATTATTTTGATTACCTGGCCTTGTTTCAATTTTCAGTTCCACAAATTGAATAAACTCATAATAAATCACAAAAAACAGTATAATTTTCTTTTTTTTATACAGTCGGAACTCTATATAACGAAGTCGATAAATCCCGAAAAAAGTTCGTTATATGGAAAATTCGTTACATAGAGGTTCATCTTTTAATATACTTTATGAACCACATAAAACAAACTATTTTAAATTCATAACTATATATTAAAAAAGTAATTATTCACACCTTTTTAAAAATTAATATATGTTTATTTTATATATCTTACCCATCAAAAAAGAAAGGAAGAAAGAAAAACTGTAGGGAAAACAAGAAAAAAGAATGTATTTTCAATATTGAGAAAATAATTTTATACTAAAATTAATGGATTTTAAGGACATATTATAATTTAAAGAATACAAGTAAACTGAAACATACATTATTTTAAAATTAGAATTTGGGGACACAGGACAACTCCCCATAGGGTGAAAGAGGATATCAAAGATGTTTCTAGTGAACTGGGCTATGGGGGTTAAAGGTTGCATTTCTTGGATGAAACGCCCAGAACTCTATTGCTCAGGATGACTTAAGATCTAATAAAGCTAGTTCAAGGTTTATGACCACCAAAAAATGTGTCAAAGAGAGAATAACTTGAAATTTTTTCAGAAATACTTTGAAAAAGGGAGAAAAAAATTGATTCACAAAATAAAAAGTTCCTTATATAGAAAATGCACTTCGCTATAGAGAGATTATTTTACGAAGAAAATCGTGAAAGGTTCAAGGTTTAGCAAAAAGTTCGCTATGTAGAAAAATTCGCAATATAGAGATTCGTATATTCGTTCGACTGTATATGAAATTGATTCTCTAATCAATTGCGAAATCCAAACCATCTTTATTTGTTGAAAAGTAAGCAATAAAAGCAAACAATAATAAATAACTTGAAACTGCATATTTTGGAGTAGTACAAGTATAAATCCTTTGTATGTTTCACACTTTGAAGAAACAAAACAAGAACCAAAAAGAATTATACCACTTGAATTTATTTACAATGTATTTCTTTAGTACAGATTTGCATTCAAACATACTATCTTTCACCACTTATACGAAATTCATCTATTAAATAATGAAAAACAGACATTCACCGTTTACTGCTAAATGTGTTTTATTTATAAATATGTCAGTGTCTTGTTTCCAGTTTCTTCTTGATAAGCGCAATATAATCAAGTTAACACCTAACACACTGATACTTGATCTCTAATCAATAAACATTACATTAAATATATAAACGCCTAATATAAACAATCATAAAGAAACATAATCACTGATAAGGGAGCATAGGAGAAGACTTCTTTCTAAAAATTATAGATTACCAATATGAGATAATTGTGGGAAATTAGTTATTAGATAATTGTGGGAATTATAGATAATGTGAATGAGCATACTTAACTTTGTCTATAAGTGTTTTGAAGGATGCAGGTTGTTCTTTTTTTTAATAAATAAATGAAATATGTTTGAAAAATATTAGTTCCTGTATAGATTCAGCTGAATACAGACCTATGGGAAAATGGGAACTTTTGACATTATATACAACAGACTTGAATGGCTTTACGTTGCATGGTGTGGAAGCTTAGAGAGTGCGTGTTTATTAACTTCGCACACTTAAAGCAACATGATGGTTACTACTAATGGGCTACATGAGTGCTCTCAAATGGGGGGAATACCCCTTCCCCTTTCGTTGAAAGTGTGTAATTATGTGTGTCAGAGAAATCGAGCGATACTCATCAATTACCGAATAAAAGTGTCGCTGTAAAAATATAGGATCCAAAAGATGGGTTTATTTTATAAAATTGACCCTTTTTTTATATTATTTCTAATTATTGTTCGGGGGATCTATGATCAGGGATATATAGTAATTTAGCTTGGTCGCGGATTCATGAGCCCGACTGTCCTTCCGACCGTACGTTTTTTGTTCATCTATGAATCTTAGTGACGGTCGAAATTCCTTGTGAGACCTAAACACACACTGATTTACTTCCTTGTTTACTGACAAAATATTTTCGGCCTGTCTTGACACTTTAGGAAATTCTGGAGTAGGTGCTGTAGGGTTGATCGCAGTCCTCTTACCAAAAAGTATCTTTGCCTTTCAGACTCAATAAAGTAACTGTTCTTTAGGCAACACGGCATTGGGCCATTAATCTAATTTCAGCACATGGTTCTTACATCAAACAATTAGCATTTACACCACTCGATAGCTAAGTAACTTCGGGTTAAAAGTTATGAATGGGCTCAGAGCCTGGTCGTCGTCACGCTTTTGTCCCAGGGCTGACCATACCTGAAGGAACCCTATTAAAAATCACCTTTCCGACTTTTGCCTTTGCCCCTTTTAGCAGGAGCGTAACTATCGCAATATCAATGATACGGGGCCCCAACATGTGCAACTACAATCCTACTAACAAGGCTGCCATATCTAAAAAAGAACCCCAAAGGAATTTGATAAAGGTCCCCCTCAGAGCTAGCTGTGCCAATGCCTTTTAGATTAACATCTAAAAAGCATGATTGCACATAAATAAATTCGTTGTGCGAACTTATACGCTATTTCAGCCGGTGCACATGAAAACGCATGAGGTCATTTGAAATTTTTCATATATTTTTATTATTATTATTTATTTGTTTTTTACTTCGACCTGTCCTCAAAAAATATTCTAAACATCTTGAAATTTAAGAATATGTTTTGTTTTCCCTAAAATTACAATTTAAATAGTCAATGGTCACTACTTTGTACGCATGACGACTATATACTCGTCATAACACAAAATCCTGCAACTACTAGATGACGAGTGGTATATTCGTCAATCCCAGTTAACTGGTTAAATGCGAAAGATACCTTATTTAACATTTTTCATACAAGCGCGCGCGCGTGTATGTACTATATCAGATTTTCTTGAATACTTAATATATACTTACTCTTTTTATACTTTAGGGCTTCAATTGCCTCTCTCTTCCAGCTGCGCCGATTTAAAATTTTCAGACAAGTTGTACTCAACCTTCGTTGAAGAAAAAATAATTGTTTTAATATTTATGAACCAATCTGTTTCCCAAAGTTATGCCAGGCAAACGAAAAAAAAAATATCTCTTGAAAAAAATAAACAGTAACGGTTAATAGTGCTTAGTGATGGTGAAAAAAACAATTTTTGATTCACACTTAAATATCTATTACTTCTCAGTGCTTCTCAAACTTTCAATATTTACGACCCAATATTCAGTCCTAATTTTCATAGTGCCCTCCCCCCTCCGTACAATAACAATGTATTAAATTCAATAATACCATACTTTGACGCTAAACCTACAATATGACTTTAATCTCCTAAGTGCCGCCGGCGTATATAAACATCTCGCTCAGCCAATGCGTTAATTGGCCCGGACGTATACATAGGTCTTTTCAGAGTACGATCTTTACCGTCAACAGTTATCCATAAAATTATTCCGAAGGCTTTGGAATACAATAAAATGACTTTGACAGTGTTTGTGTGCGAAGGATTTACTTATTTCAGACAATTTTCTTATTTATTCCTTTTCTACTCCCAGCACACCACATACGCTCGCCTCAGTGGCGTAACGTGCACCCCCGCATCGCGGGGGGCCCAGGGTTCTAAAGGGGCCCAAAGCCTGACTGACGCAAGTGTCTACCCTTTGTAAAATTCAACATGGGGGCTCCAAACCTGACTTTGCAGGGGGGCTCAAAAGTTCTCCGTTACGCCACTGGCTCACCTACTTGTTAAATGGTGGAATTGGGGAGCCAATCACGTGACTTTCAATCGGTATTTAAGGAATTATTTATAAACAGTACAAATTATCAAGATAAGTGTTGATTTTTTTTGTTTTTAATTATATGTATGATAAGCCCATGGGGGGGGTCACTGGTATTTATTAAACTTGTTCTTAACTTGGTATTGTTATAAATTAATTATAAAATACATTGCGCAGTAATGATGTATTTACAAATGTATTACATGTGTATTTTATTTTTTTTTATTGTCAGAATGTATTTGTTTGTTTACTGTCAGTAAATTAATAATTTTTTGAAATAATCATCTGTTTTCGACTTTTCAATATGCTCGCGTCCCTCTCGAAGGATTATCACGCCCCTCTTGAGAGGCGCGCCTCACAGTTTCAGAAACTCAGTACTAGTTGTTAAAATTAATATTGCAATACATAGAACTAACTCCCTTTGCAAACTCTTTTAAGTGACGGTGGTTATAGTCCAGAATTTGTGACTGGCGTTTCAGGAGTTCGAGCCCAATGCCACTGAAGACCCGCCTTATAAAAATGTCTGGAGCACGTTAAATATGTTAAGGCTCTAGGCCTATCCGTTGGCGTGGGGTGTAAATTTGGACAGGGGAGTACCCGCTCAAGTGTCGTCCACATTGAATCACTTGACAGTGATTCAAAATTGCGAGATCCATGTTGTTTTTATTGCTAAGTTAAAAATACATTCGGTCACTCACGTGAAGTTTTTAAAAAAAAAAAAAACATGAGACAAGCACGACGCTGATGTGGCGTGGAAAACTGGAGAGTTGAATACCTGCTGTGTCTTCCTCGTGATTTGACAGAGGCTCAAAGTTATGCGACCCCTTCGTCGCGTATTTTCGTTGTGTATTTTCGAAACAATTAAACAATCTATCAACGGGGAAAAAACGAAACCAATGTACTAAATAAAAAGAAAAATTAAGATCTTGCAACAGATGGATGAAATACAGAGTAAGTGAAAACAGAAACAAAAAATCACATTTATCATAACACTAGAATTTTTTTTTCCGGAAAAGGAGAATAATCTGTGTTACAATAATGCGCTTAAAACAAGGGGAAAAAACCGTGAATACTGAAAAAAAAATGATTCAAAATTATATTAGACTAAATTATGAGACAATAAATCAACAATTACTGAATTCATTTACGTGATTTTCTAAAGCGATTTGGAAAGCCAAAGAGAGGCGGGGGGAGGAAGTAGTTTACGAAAACCTTTGATGGATGCCCGTGGGAAAAAGGTGAAACGGAAATTCACTACAGTGGTAGCATTTGTGGAAACCTTTGAGAAGATTGAAGTAATTGCGTAATATATGTGAAAACTATAACATATACTAAAGGGTGTTTTTTTTAGAGGTATAGAACTTTAAATTGCAATAAAACAACGATGTATTATTCGATTGACATGAATTTTTTTTAATTCGAAAGATAATCTTGTGGCATTACATTTTAAATATGACCAAGCAAAGGGTAGATTCGTCGAATGGGCCCAAAACGAGATTGCCGTTGTTCCCGATTTTCATAAGCAAATTTTGTTTAGCGATGAAGCGCACTTCTGGTTGAATGGCTACGTCAACAAACAAAACTGCCACATTTGGAGTGAAGCTAATCCTCAAGTGTATGTCGAAACACCGTTACATCCAGAAAAACTGACTGTTTGGTGCGCTTTATGGGCTGGTGGAATCTTTCTTCAAAAACGATGAAGGCCACAACGTTACAGTCAATGGTGATCGGTATAGAGCCATGATTACTAACTTTTCATTCCTGAATTGAATAATCATGATGTCCAGGAGCTGTGGTTCCAACAAGACGGCGCAACATGTCACACAGCTCGTGCCACAATCGATTTATTGAAAGACACGTTTGGTGACCGCCTAATTTCACGTTTTGGACCTGTGAATTGGCCTCCAAGATCTTGTGATTTAACACCGCTAGACTATTTTCTGTGGGGCTATGTAAAGTCATTGGTCTATGCGGATAAGCCACAAACGCTTGACCATTTGGAAGGCAACATTCGCCGTGTTATTGCCGATATAGGCCACAAATGTTGGAAAAAGTCATCGAAAATTGGACATCCAGATTGGACTACATCCGAGCCAGCCGTGGCAGTCCTATGCCAGAAATCATATTTAAAATGTAATGCCACAAGATTATCTTTCGAATAAAAAAAATTCATGTCAATCGAATAATACATCGTTGTTTTATTGCAATTTAAAGTTCTATACCTCTAAAAAAAACACCCTTTAAATATGTTAATATAGCATTTTGCAAAAGAAAGCTGGATTTTTTACTTCACAATTAACTTTTCTAACGACATTTTCTCAGTACATTGTTTATGTTCCACAAAAGAAATAAAATAAGAGAGTTCAAATTAAAAGAACAATATATTTTTGTTTAAATATACTATTTATAAAGCTGTCTGCTATGGAATACGAATACCTGCCCCGTTAAAAGCCTAAACAAGAGGTGGGCAACTCGTGGCCTTGAAGCAGCATGCGGCCTCCATGAGTTTCTTGAGCGGCCTACACAAAAGCTAGTACTTGCATTAATTAATATTTAATTATATAGATTACAACAATTTTTAAATCAATGGAATTAAATAAAGAGCGGCATGAATGTGTGTATGTTTCAATGATTACTTCTATGAATGGTCAATTTTACGTTTCAAATGTTAGAACGCCCCCCAGTACAACACGGCAACACTATCACACATGTATATAATCTCCTCATAAAAACTACTTTCTTACTACAATATTATTGTTGTTAATGATTCAATGTACTGAAACATTTTTTCTGTATGAAGGACATTTAAATATTAATTTAAATGTTAATGAAGTGTTTTATTATATAAGTTTCTGTTGTGTGTGTGTGTGTGATTGACATACAACAATTTAGTAATAAAAAAGACGCTTGTGGCTTATTTTTATATAAATCTGGTAACGTGCTGATAACAGACTCGTCTCGTAGTGCTAATGGTTATTGTGAAAATCTAGTTATTGTTTTTTACTTATTCTGTGGTAGCCGACTGGGTCGCGTGGGTAGTTTGTCGCTGGCATTCTGCACCCAAGGTTGCGGGTTCGACCCCGGGCCAAGTCGGAGTGGGACCCCGGGACAACATGTGCGACCTCCTTTGTTACTACCTAATTTACATTTGGCCTCTGATGGTAAAAATGTTCCTCGCGTCTGGCTTAAACACACATTCAGAGAACTGCGTGCAATTGTTTCATTGTGAATTATTATTTTTACTTATATAATAAAAATAAAGAGTTCGAAATAATTGAATGTGGACGTTGTGTAGAGGGAGGGTACCAGCTCAGGTGTCGTTTTTGTCACTTGAGTGTAGTTCAAATAGCCCTCTAGGAACTTCAAGTGAGTGAGTGAATATTAACGTCGCAATGTTCAACTACACGAGGGCTTTTGGCGACGGACCACGTAATTTTGAACCATGATCAAGTGGCGTGGACGACACCTGGGCTGAGACCCCCTCCCTCTCCTAACTACCACACCACACCAACGGGAGAACTTGGAGCTTCAAAGTGTGACGTTAATAAACGATCAAAATGAAAGTGAAAAAGATTACACACACAGGGACGCCTTAAGGCTTGGGCAAACTGGCCTCGGCCTCAGTCACAATGGGGCCCTCGTCTCGTACTCGATTCTGTCTTAATAAGATCACGATTCGAATAATTTCCACGGTCCAATGTTATTTCCGGTTGTATTCTCCGAAGAACTGGGAATTTCGGACGATATGTCAACTGGGCACATGTGATGACCGCGGTCCATGTATGGGCCTAGGCCTACCACCAGTGACGCGCACAAAGGGGGTCCCCAGGGGCTGAACCTCCCCTCCCCCTAAGCACTTGATTTGTTTTCGATTGATTATATAATCCTACGTATATAGTACGTAAAATTTAATTAAGTATTTGTTATTAATAATTGATTTTATTTATTAATGTGTGAGAATCTTCCTGGATTTCACCCTGGTTACCAAGATTGATTTGAGGCAAAGAACGACCAGACGACATTTTTACAATAACAAATTATATTTATATATTCACTTGAATCAATTATCAACCTTTTAATTACAAAGATTAATCATGTCTACGTCAATGTGATTGAACCTTACTATTAAATTACCTAATGATCAGCGAGCCGCTAATCGCACAATCAACTTGAATCTCCTTAGAACAATGTCAACATATCTCTTGGCGTAATAGCCTACTGTTAACTTACAACACTCTCCTTAAATACTTTAATTTGCATATCCCGGTTTCTTCTTTTAGAGCTGGTTGGAAATATACGCGAATTTACAATCCCCAAAGACGCCTAAGAGTATTAGTGATAAAGTGCCGTACAGATTCGTCACAAATGTTAATTATTTATTCAATAGTTAATTTTGTACAGTTTTTGTTCCCGAAAACCGACAAAATCAAAAGAATACGTTTTGCGGCGTATTGGAGCATGATACGAGAAAGGTAGATTTCGACTTTGGACCTCCTCCCCTGAAAAATTCCTGTATGCGCCAGTGCCTACCACCATACACCATCATTACTCATTCAGTCAAAGAGCGGCAGTCGGTCGAGCCGGTTTGTGAGATTGTAAGTCATACACATTTGTTTCGGGTTATTGTTTGTATTTGAAAACACATGCTACGTACTGTCTACTTCTAAGAGCCACAGGTGGGCCTACATTTGTGTGGAGGTCCAGGGTCTACATTTGTGTAGAGGTCCAGGTCCTACTTCTGTGTAGGGGGGCCCAGGGAGTCTTAAAGTGTCCCTTTACACACAGGATCTTAAGAAAAGTGCTTCATTCTTAAAAAAAAACATAAGCTTTGCTCGTAAGTGATTTTTTTTAGTGTTTGCGAAGAATTATTCTATAAATACGGAAGGTCATTCACACTTTATAAAAACTATTTTGATTGTTAATTTTTATCAATAAATAAGTACTTTTTGTGGAAATTTGTTTGTATTTGATGGTCACGATTCTTGACAAAAACTCTAGCTCAATTTTTTTTAATGAAAGTAAACTTTTCCTTAGTACTGTAATGTAAATTTTACTCCATTCTCCTCTTGAAATGTTTCCAAAGACCGTTCAGTGTGTTCTTGGATACCGATTTTAAAAGGCTCGCTTTAATGCATCGAAAACACTAGAAGTCCATCGCATAATCGTAGGGTGATTTTACACGTATTTCATCAAATGAGATGCACTCTATTACTGTTTCTAATTCTTTCTAAATAAGCGGCAGTTGACTTTATTTGACGTGTGACTAAAGGCGTTATCCATATGAAGCTCAACTTTATCAATGTCCTTTCCATATAAAGGTAGAATTTCTTCTTCAAAAATTGAGTCTAAAATATTCTGCTGATAGTAGAGTGAATTAATTTTGGCTTCACTGGAAACTTTTTTGATCTTTAATATGTCGTTGTTAGAAAATCCTGCAGCTATCATGAATCCCTTTCGAAACTTTACTGTACACTTAGTACGGAATTTCTTTTAGGATCATACTTCACTTTCTTGGTAGCTGTCTGCGTTTGAACAGTCTTAGGATGAAGTTTTCGTGGTCATGTTTTCATTTTAACTTTCGGCTAGACTCTTTTCCCCTTTTAAATTTACTATATTCTAAATAGCTTTGTGATTAAAATGCAATAACCGAGATTTTTATATAGCTTTTTAATTTGTTGATACGAATATTTCTCCTTGGAAAGCGTAAGTACATAACCTTCGAGCCATATATCATTTTTAAAAGAATTTTTTTATTTTATATTCCAATCAAAAGAAAAACTTAACGGATGATTATTCTGAACCTTCTTACCACCTTCTTCAGACAAAACTTTGGCAACTTTGCCAAAGTTTTATCTCAAAATGCAAACGAGAAAATAAAGTATAAACGACCTTCTGTTAAATCATTTGGCGATATCATTTAGGGCTTTTAATGTATTGGAATAAATATTGCATTTTTCACAGGTGTCCTTTTAACTTAATTTTTCATAAATAATTTTTTTTAAATCAATGTTATCATAATCGATATTTTGCAATTTACTAACTCTAAAATAACGAGAAAAAGTAAATCTGACAGGAAATTGCAAAACAATACAAGATATGAAAATTTCATGTATTTAGTTTTATTAAAATTATAACATAAGTAAAACCCTTAAAAAATTTTAATTCATTTCCAACCAATTTTATAAAGAGTCGAAATCAATTAAATCAAATCCCATTTTAAATCCTCAAAACACATATTTGATGTACAATAAGATCACGTTAAAATATCGCTTTATAAATACAAATTACTCGTTTTAGGACAACATCTTAACACATATTATTGAAACATCGAATGTTTTCTTATTCATTTAAGTTGAATTACAAGAAATTTGATCAAATTTTCTTTTATATGGACAGTGAATATGGCACTCCAGATAAAAGAAGATAATTAAATGTTTAAAGAATGTAAAGGGTGTTTGTTTTAGAGGTATAGAACTTTAAATTGCAATAAAACAACGATGTATTATTCGATTGACATGGATTTTTTTTATTCGAAAGATAATCTTGTGGCATTACATTTTAAATATGATTTCTGGCATAGGACTGCCACGGCTGGCTCGGATGTAGTCCAATCTGGACGTCCAATTTTCGATGACTTTTTCCAACATTTGTGGCCGTATATCGGCAATAACACGGCGAATGTTGTCTTCCAAATGGTCAAGCGTTTGTGGCTTATCCGCATAGACCAATGACTTTACATAGCCCCACAGAAAATAGTCTAGCGGTGTTAAATCACAAGATCTTGGAGGCCAATTCACAGGTCCAAAACGTGAAATTAGGCGGTCACCAAACGTGTCTTTCAATAAAATCGATTGTGGCACGAGCTGTGTGACATGTTGCGCCGTCTTGTTGGAACCACAGCTCCTGGACATCATGATTGTTCAATTCAGGAATTAAAAAGTTAGTAATCATGGCTCTATACCGATCACCATTGACTGTAACGTTGTGGCCTTCATCGTTTTTGAAGAAGGATTCCACCAGCCCATAAAGCGCACCAAACAGTCAGTTTTTCTGGATGTAACGGTGTTTCGACATACACGAGGATTAGCTTCACTCAAATGCGGCAGTTTTGTTTGTTGACGTAGCCATTCAACCAGAAGTGCGCTTCATCGCTAAACAAAATTCGCTTATGAAAATCGACCATTATTTTCGAAATAAAATTGCACAATTTGAAAGCGTTGTTCAGGCGTGAGTCTATTCATGATGAATTGCCAAACCAAACTGCGAATAAATCACTTGACAGCTGTTAAATCGGTCGCCATCTTGGAAAGTAATGCCAACTTAAACTTCTATACCTGGAAAAAAAACACTCTATACAATGGTTACGTCATAGTATTAAATATTTTTGTATTTTATTCAGGAAATTTGTTCAAAAATGATAATTCCTGTTTAATGTTTTAATCAAATTCAAATATTTCTTTAAAAAAAGTTATTCGTATGAAACTATTTCAAGTGATAAAAAAAAGTTAGGAATATTCCAAAAGACTTCCAATTTCGAGGAAATATATTTTCATTTCCATCATCAATTACATACTTAAGTTGCGAGTTGAATGGTAATATACTAACGGCAGTAATTGATGATGAACTTCAGTATCCTATTAATAAATATGAGTTACGTCTTTTGTCACTCTGCAACACTTTTTAATTTTTTTCCCTTCCAAAATAATTTTTAATAATAAAGAATGTTTAATATTTATTGTAATGAGTTTTAAAATCAAATCTCTATTTTAGGAATATAAAAAATAGTAAATATACACAATATATTTATTATTTTTGAATGTGACATAAATATAATTTACAGTGGCGTAGCTACATCCGTATCAATGATACGGGACCCCCAAGCTACACGGGCCCCAACATGTGTAACTACAGTCCCACTAACAGGGCACCCATATCTTAAAAAGGACCCTGAAGGAATTTTGTTACAGGGCTCCCCTCAGAGCTACCTACGCTAACGACAACTTACATGCATTTTTTCGGATGTTATTAGAATACAACATTGCTTTTCGAAAAAATTCTTTTTACTAGACTATAAATGAACAGGGGCGTAGCTACCGCCTTATCAATGCTACGGGGCCCCAACATGTGTAACTACAGTCTACTAACAAGGCTTCCATATCTAAAAAAGGGCCCCGAAAGAGTTTTGATGCAGGACCCCTTCAGAGCTCACTACGCCAGTGTAAAAAAATGAATAAAATATTTCTTAATATATAATTTTTATTAATATTTTTTAAGGTGACCAACTATAAAGTGATTATGAAAAAGCATACAAATGAACAATTTTTTGACATTTAGTGTCAATTGAATTAGTATATACATACACATAATAACTATACGAATATTATTACAAGGAAAAAATTATCTAAATGCAATTTTAGGGCAAAAAATGAAGAACGAACGACACATTTTCAAAACACTCTCCTTTTATGAATAATGCTTCTATAATAATATTATTATATCTATATAAAACTAAGACTTTTATAGCGGGATTGAGAACCAGATTTTTGAAATATATAAATTATAAGTGGATTCTTTATATTTTATTACATCAGTGTGTAGAAAAATTTTAACAAAAAACACTCGTTATTATTTCAATTGCTCGTAGTTCTGAAAATAATGTGAATTTTTCCAAAATGTTAATTGAACCCGTGTATACAAGTCCTAGCCATACATAGGCAAAATATTATTATTATTATAGAAGCATTTTTCATAAAAGAAGACTGTTTTCGTAAATACGTCATTCTTTCTTCCTTTTTTACTAAAATAATGCATGTAAATAATTTTTTCTTCTGATAACATTCGTAAAACAATTTTATGAGTATATTCTAATTCAGGGGGGTGTACAACCTTTTTGTGAAGAATGCCATTATTTGATAAAAAATAACTAAGCGTGCCACTTCCAACAAGCAAATGTGGAAAAGTTAAAAAATATTACTTATAAGCCTTTATGGGATTTTTACGCAAAATAGCACGTTTTTAATGGAAGTCTATATATATGTGGACGAAATTAAAAAAAATAATATAATAAATAAGACGAAAAGTACAAACTTAGGTTTTTATTTTAATGAACTTTCAACAAGTTCAATCTATTAGGTTAAGCACAAAATAAAAATGAGTAACTTAAATCATTTAATTAAAAATAATTACTGAACACTCAGTATTTACTTATTGTGGTTTTTGAATTACATTTTTTTTTCTTCGTTATTAGGATTAACTCGTACAGATGCCCACAAAATTAGGTTATTATAGGCGCATATCAGCTAGTTTTGAGTGGTACTTATTTTGTAATGTTCATAGCAGAAACATTTATTCACAAACATATTTTGAATCACATTTTGAGGGGGTTTTTTTTGTCTGAGACGACCCCACTTCAATAAAATTGTAAAAAATTGTTAGTTATTATCTTCCCAAATTTTTTTTAATTTTTCAGAAAGTCTTCGCGTGCCACTGTTACAACTTCACCGTGCCACACTGCGGCAAGCGTACCGCGGTTTGGCCAATCCTGTTCTAATTCAACTGACTACATATAAAAAAAATATTCATTTATATTCGCTTTTTCATAATCATGATTTCGAACATAGTCGCCTTAATGTTTTTGTATCTAGCCAAATAGTAGTACGAATGTTACTTATACGTATACCAAAAAAATTCCAACACCAAGATGAATTAAGATTATAGTAAAACCACTTAATCAAAGAGGAAAAGAAAAAGAAAAGAAAGCAGAACGCCATTGAAGGGAAAGAGGGGAAAAAAGAAGCTCACCGTGAACAATTTCGTTTTCAGTTTCATCTTGGCACTTGTCTCTCTTGCGGTTATAACCCTAAAGATTGAGCCAATGGGGGTGGAGAGGGGAACAGGCCTAAGTTACGTTTCGTCATCACCGGAGCGATAGAAAGTGTGATTTAAGAGATACTACCAAGAGATCGGGGAGGAAGAACTTTGGAACGTCACTGGAAGGCAGGGAGTGAGAGGGATGGACAGATACTACACCTCATGTATCCAGTTCTCTTCAAAGAATCACCCCATCTCACTTGCAATGCGTTTTTAGGTCACGTTTTCACCCATGCGCCACTGAATTGACGTTTTCCAAGTTCTCAACTGCGGATTTCGATCTTTATTGTAATTGAACTGTTTGTTGTGAGGTGGAGATACTGCATTTCTACCTCCTCCTGATACGGTGTTACATTTGTTTGAATATAAACAGCGACGGCTTGTTTCGTGTGTCGGCCTTGGATCTCTAGACAGCTTTCAATCGAGCCTTTTATTTATTATTCGTATGCAAAAGCTTAAGGATTTATTTCCCCCTGTTTTCCAAATGTTTTAAGTTTTTAAATTAGTATCAATATTTTTTGTTTGACATAGCCAATGTTAGGAATTTTATCTTGGATACGATGACTCTCGATGAAGTTAATGTACAGTATTGTAGAAATACACCAAATAGAAAACAAAAAGACGATGCTTATGAAGATACTGGAAGTGTTAGCATAAACGATTCTTTATCCGTTCAGAACTATATCTTTAACATGCAAAACAACGAACGTTTACCATCTTGTGCTGAAATAACTTCTGAAGACAATGATAGGAGTAATGCATACAGAATGTTCAATAATATGTTCCAACGACCACCAACATCGCAATGTTTTAAAAATGAACTTCAGTACAATGATATGCAGTCGTACGTTGATGCACCATTTCGGCAGAGTGGTATTCCAGATAAACAAATGGACAATCAAACAGAACAAATAGATTGTTCTGAAATCAAGCTTGAGAAATATCCACCTATGATTACGAACAATAATAATGAAACAGATCAGGAGATGGATACCCAAGATCAAAATAACAGGGATTCATCTGAAAGTATTTCAACGAAAGAAGAAATATGCGTTGTTGATAATGACAGAGCAACCGCTTCATCAGAGAAGACGGATGAAGACAATGGACTTAAAGACAAAGAATTTAGTTCTACGAAAAAATCAGGCTCGGGCATGAGAAAGTTGGAAAAGCCTCCTTATTCATACATAGCTCTCATTGTTATGGCGATACAAAGTTCCCCAACAATGAAATTAACTCTCAATGAAATATACGAGTACCTGCAATCGAAGTTTTCATTTTTCCGAGGGGAATACAAAGGTTGGAAAAATTCCGTCAGACACAACCTGTCTCTCAATGACTGTTTCATTAAATTGCCAAAAGGTGTCGGAAGACCTGGTAAGGGTCATTACTGGACAGTTGACCCAGCAAGCGTGACAGTGTTCCAAGATGGTTCTTCAAAAAGACGACCAAGAGGGTTCAAGAGAAGGTGCCATCTCCCAGAGATGCAGAGATACTCCATGTACTATGCTGGTGTGCCTAGTCCTCCCATGATGGGGTTTGATATGATGAATCAAGCAAATATGCCTTGCGGATCTTTACAACCAACTGCCCTGGCAAATCTTCTTCAGCCCTACCAATCGGAATCAAATGACCTATTAGGGAAAAGGAACCCCAGAATAACAGTCAGAAGGAAATGTGCCATGCCTTTTCATCCTTGCTATTACCAGAACTCAGCACCAGGTGGGCCAGTAATTAGTTACGACGGAATAAATCAACATAACTCAACCGTACCGCCTGTCTCAATGGGAACTGTTGGTACCAACATGACGGGTTTGCAGCCATATCTAGCATCTGGAGATCAGATGATGATGCCAGGAATCCCTCCAAATCCTCAACCCTACGGATATTCTCTGAATAATAATAATCCAGCGTTAAATATCAACGCTACAGGAATGCCTAGTAGTGGTCATTACATGTCCAGTTGCGCGGTCGCAGGTGCAACGGCTTCACTCGGGCCGACTTCCCCAATCAATTCACCCGCAACCGGATCAGACTTTGGCGGGGTAGCCACAACAGCCCCTCCGCCGATGGGTTATGGAGGAAACGCGTCGGAGCAGAATCCAGTGGGCTCTTGGCCGGGACTAAATGGTGTGCCATCCGCTGCAGATCCTTACATTAAACAGTCTCCTCTCAGTCCAGCCAGTAGTGCAGGTTCTATTTCTCCCAGTATCGTAACCCCAGGTACACCATCAGGTGAAGGAATAAATTACACCTCTACCGGTTCTGAACAGGTTTGCCAAAGACTAATGAACAACGATACGACAGAGTTGCAAGTCGCAGGTGAGTTTCATTTTTTTAAGTTTCGCAAGGTGGTTTTCGTATTACAAAAATAAAAAATTTAGAGTTTTATGAGTAATTTGTGTTGAAAGACGTTAAAATATTTTTTTTTTGAAAAAAAAATTCTAAAACTCGATATTATAATGCAAATATGAATTAAAAAGATACAACTTCAGTGTTTTCATTTTACTTAGGTATTGTAATTATATTATTCCAGTGAAAAGGGGATGTCTTGGCAAAAAATTCATATAAACATAGTTAATCATTTTTAAATGGTTTAAACATTGTCATCTCTGCCGTATGTAAAAATAAATGAAACATGTAAAAGTGAGGTAGATATCAGTCTTCAACCAAACTTCTAAAAAAATTAAGTTGTATTAAATATCTCTAAAGCAATCTAAAATCTTTCAAAGAAATAAATCAAAAAATGAAACCTCTAGCTAATTAGTTTAAATCCAAGAAATTATAATATCCAGTTACGAAGTTAACTTCTTAACTACTTTAATTGATTATTATAATTAGTGAAATTCGTAGTTTTTATGTATGGTTTGTTATTAATCATTTAAATGTTTAAAATCTAAATATTTAATCACTTTAATTTAATTTTATTATTTTTGTTCAAACCCCATTAATAATGATCGAAATTCGAAAAAAAAAATTGTAATCAGTAGATATTGATTATGTGTGTCATCCTACAATCCTTTTCTGGCCTCATTTCTCCACATCTTAATTTTATCTATTTACTTACTTTTCCATTATTTTGTTAAATGTATTTTCAAAATTTTAATTTGATTATCTAATCAATTTGTAAATAATTTGCAAAACTGAAACTATATAGTTTTAAAAGTAGTATTCTAGGTTTGAATTATTTTTATTGCATAACTTCATTTATTTACCGAAGCATTTGATTTTAACATTTTAGCTAATAATCGTATAACTACTTCTATTATAACATTCAAGTCACGTTTTAATAGTTTCATAAATGTATGTTTATGTCAGGTTAAATACAATTGTCTTGATTTTCAAACATATAAATGTTTGCATATGTTATTATTTTATTAGCATAAACATTTTGCATTAATTATTTTATAGCTGGTGAATAAAAATAACAATAGATTTTATATTCTCTGTGATAATGTGTATTTAGTTTTATTAATTGATAAGCAGCGCAAGTGTGTTTCATCCCTCTATTTAACATTTTTAAAGCATCAGTTTTCATTAGGGATGTTAGATTTTATGTTATAATGCTCAAAAATGTTAAATGTATTTTATTATATATTTTTAAAAATTTAAAGAAATTTAAACACAGATCTTAATAACTTTCAGAGTTTACTATTTAGTATAAGTATAAATGAAATTAAAATTAACATAGGTGTATAAATATTTCATGAAACTTGGCAATAAATTCCATTATTACAAAAACTTTAAACGTTTTCATTGCATCTGCAATAGATTTTGTAAGGTGATAAAAAAAGAATGACACTAATGTTTACCAATGAAAATGAAAGAATTTCAAGTTCTGAAGCAATGTGAATATGTGTGTGTGTGTGTGTGTGTGTGAGTGATTTTTTTTATCTTAAACCCAGAAGCAACACTTTTTTTACTGAAATAAAATTTCAATATTTAATTAAAGTTTATAAAAAATTCATCCATTTATAAAATATTTTGCAACATTGTTATCCAAATGTACATTGCGAATTTAAATTATATGTTTAGAGATAATTAAAACAACAAAAGCTGTGTAGAATCATAAATTTAATATTTTAAAAATATAATGTAAATTATTTTTTGCTAGACAGCTTTAAGTGAATAAATTAAAAAGATAATTTGAGTCTGAATGTATTTTCTTTCTCACTTGAGAATTTTTCGGATTACATTAGTGCATTATTATGTAATGAATATCATTATTCAATTTCTTTGCAATCAATTATTTAATTCATTGTTTCCAATGATAGCACCAATAAAATAAGTAAATAAATAAATTGATGTTATCCCCAAAATTATTTTAAATAATACTTATTTTAAAAATACTTCAAACTGATATAATTAGTTCCTAGCATAAGAATTAATTCTTTAAACTGAATGTTAATCCAAAATGTTTATGGATTTTTTAAAATTTTAAGTTGACATATTTTGCAATTTGTTGCACCTTTTATAATTTAATTAAAATCCAAGTCTAATATATGAATCTAGGGCCAGGAAGTTTCTAGGACCATCAATTACCATAAATATTTAATTATGTAAACAAAGTTTTATTTTGTTGTTCAAAATTTTATTTGTGGTTAGCCTTTCAAATGTTACAGTTATTTATCCTTGCATATGGAGCTGAAAAAATACATAATATTCACAGTGCTAAAGTTATGTTACAATTTCAGTAAATCTTCTACATGAAATGTTATAATTTAATGATTATTAAAGATAATTATTTTGCTTTAAGCTTTGAAAATATTTTTTATAATGTATCATAATTCCGGGGTACATACCTGCAGAATAAGTTGAAATAAATTTTTATTTCGTGGGTGCATTATTCCAGATATTGAAGAATCAAGTATTCATTCATATAGTTATGAACGTTACAAGAAAAATTATATGAATACCAATATAATGTAATAGTTGTTATGGAATTTTCTTAATTCACAGACACAGCAGTATCAAATAATTAATATTACTTTTGCTTATAAATTTATGCCTGATTTCCAGAGTAAAAAATTTCAAGAGAGAAAATACATGTTTAGCAGTAAAAATTTGTTGACATAAACCGATATTTAAAATCAGATTTTTTAATAAAATCATGAAAATGAAATTTATTATTTGTCAAGAATATAGTAAATTACACAATTAAGATACTTTTTAGCATTTACTATTGAACTTGAATAAGGAGAAGAAAACTATTATACTCTCTGATTTATACTTTGATATATTATTCTTGTCTTTGAGTATAAAAATTTTGTATAAAATTTGGGGAAAATAAGAAAAGGTGTTTACTACCCGTGCAATTTTTAAATAAATATCTTTAAAACATATATTTTACAAAGAAAGACTTGAGGATAGCAGAATTACGCATCTACTTATTGAAACGTAAATCAATGAAAAATGCAATCAAAGAAATTTAGTTTATTTCTATTCTTGTTAGAATAGAGAGAAAATTGTCTCCCTATATTATTTATAACAAAAGGATCGTAGATATAACAGGACTCTTTGAAATGAATTTCATTAATATTATTTTATTAGAAATTATGATGTTATAGTCCTATAACTTAATAATAACTGAAAATTAGATTGTAGGCAAAATGAAATAAAATATTTATTTAAAAAATAAAAATGAAAAAAAATTATTTCAAAACTATTTATTTTTGTTACAATGGATGTGTAACATGAAACACATTCATTTGGAAATGAAGAAATAAGTTTATAATAAAATAAAATAAAATAAAAATATGCATGTGTACACATTTATATTTCTAATTCATCATTTAAAAATTCAACTGTCTAAAATTTAGTATAAACCACATTAATTTATAACATGTCAAAAAAAATAAAATTTTAAAACAACTGTACAAATAAATCAGTACTAGTGAATTTTAATGTAGTATAATTTGTATATTTTCCTATAATTCATATTTTGTATATTACTGTTGTTGAATATTTTAAAATCAATTTTACTCTTGCCATTAAAAAAATTAGATAAATCTGTAATAAATGACCTCTCTTAAGTTAAACAGAAACATTTTAATACCTAATTCTGAGGTGATAGAAAATAACAAACAGGTGCTCACTTTAGCCCTAAGATATGAAAAACAAAATTGTAACATTTATAAACATTATGACACTTGTATTCATTATTATTTTGAAAAATATTTTAGCTATTTCTTTTGAATGCACTTTTGGATCTTTATACTAGACATTGTGTTTCTAGTTTGCTTGAAAAATTATTTTTACGTACTCAGATTTTAAATGAGAGATTACAATTGTAACTTAAAATAAATTGATACAATTTATTTTAAGTTACATCAGTCTGGACCGAATAGCTCGAATGGGTAAATTATGTTTTTAATCTTCTAGAAAAACTACAGAAAAAAAACTCAACTCATCAGTGATAATGTGACCTTTTATCCACCTTTCTATCTTAAAAAAACTCCTTCAGAATATATTTTCCTAAAATACTCATTTATTTTTTTTTATTTGCGATTCTAAAGTTAAAATTTCTTAGCTACGAAAGTAAATAAATCAGTGCTGTAAATTTAAAATTTCTTAGACGAATCTTATTTTTTTTAAAAAAAAAATTACAGTAAGTATAAAGAAATACCATTTGTATTGAAGGTCATCAGATGGGGGCCTTTTGAACGAATTCAAATTTTTTGCTTATTTTCTCACATGCTTCTATGTTTTTCTTTCTTCTAAATTCACCTGTAAAATGTGTAAAAAACTATCAAATATAACTATATAAATCTTTAATTTATCATTAAATATGCTTCGTATTCACATGAAAGTTTTACAACATTCTGGGTTTGCGGAATTGTTGTACATCTATTTAAAAGAGTATCCTGTGTACTCTCTCTCTCTCCTCTTTGTTATTAGTACTTCTGTTATTCCAAGCTGATTTGAGCAGAAAATCTTGATCTTATAAAAATACAAATGATTTTATTCTGTCTTATATTTTAATACTTAACATCTCTGAATTAAATACTGTAAATTATACATTTTTTTTAAATTTTGTTCCATTAGATATTGTCAGCTATTCGAAAAAAGAAAAAGTATATTTCAGAATGAAAAAATATTTTATAATAGCGATAATATTTATGACCTGTTAGTAGCAGCATGAAATGGATCTGAAATCACTATTTACTGTGTGAATGAAAGATACAAGAATGGTGAACTTTCGACCTCGGACCCCCCCTGAAAAATTCCTGTGTGCGCTACTGATACCTTTATATTTGTCCTAACATATATCTATCTACCTTTATAATCGTTAGCCTTACGTCTAATATAGCTTCAATACTAAAGTAGACAATTCAGATTCATCGTCCTGAATGATATAATTTTTAATTTAATAATTTAAAATTTTGTTTGAATAATTTATAACTTTGAGTATACTCAAAATTTAAGTATCAAATAATGCAAACTGAAGATTTTATTACATCTTCTTAACCACATTATTTATTGTATGTTTATAAAATTTTTTATTCACAGCTCTTTTATTTATATTGTTTATTTAAAGTTCTATATTTTTATTTATATTGTTTATTTAAAGTTCTATATTTTTAAGCATCTAATTTTGTAGCTGTTAGAAGTTGTAGAATTTTTTTTAACAGTCCATCAATAAAATTCTACCTCACCCAATTTTTTTTTCAAATTGTTAAAAGCAAACACTAATTTAAAAGGAACTGTTAACTCTATGTTAAATTCCGTGGGAAAATGTTAAATATTCGATGAAGATTCCTTGTTCACTGTAATTTACGTAGTAATATTGAATTATAACTAATTTACGTAGTAATATTGAATTATAACAATCAATTGGTTATTCAAATATCTCTGATGATATTTTATGTATAGAATTTCAAAGTCTAAATCAGGAGTGGCGAACCTTGTGGGGAAGAGTGCCACTATCTGATAAAAAATATTATGCGTGCCACTTCAAAAATTTTTCCAACAAACAAAAAGAACAAGAAAAGATGGAAAAAATGTTACTTATAGGCTTATTATGGAATTTTTACGAAAATAGTTTATATTTTATGTAAGTGTAAGTAGTGAAAATTTAAAAATAATATAATAAATAAGACAAAAATACGAACTTATAAGTTTTATTGTTATTTTTTTTTTCAATTTCAATCAGTTAGGTTAGGTGTAAAATAAAACTGAGAGAAACCAGAAATATATTTAATTCAACATAATTATGAAACAGTACTTTCTTTATGTGGTATTTTAATTTGCAGATTTTCTACTGAGTCATCGACATCAGTTGATCTACATTAGGATTAGTTCTCAAAGATACTAACAAAATCAGGTTGTTTTAGGTGTGCATCAGTTGCTCTTTTCTCCTCCAAAATCAAGACAAAAAAGCAAAAGTGGGTTCACAAAAGGAGATATATGATTAATCAGGATTGGAAAAGAACAATCCTTTCTTTGTAATCTTAAATTTAAATCTCATAGTATTGGTAAAGAGCAGCTAAATCTCAAATCCGAACTTCATTCTTGAGAAGCAAGCACCACTCACTGGACAGTTCATTGTTCTCTTCCAGATTTTTTTGAAACACGCTCCCTCAATTTCCAGAATTTTCGGAATGTACTTCCTTTGGAAAATGAACGCAGAAAACAATGAAGAAATGCTGTCTACATTATAATTTTCTGTTGTAATTTAATTAAGTGCATTCAAAACATTTTTTTAATGTTTTGTCTTGTCTAAGACAACCATCTTTCAATAAAACAAAAAAAAAACTAGTATTTATCTTTAAAATTTTTTTCAATTTTTCAATAAATCTTCGCGTGCCATTCTTACAACTCAGCCGTGCCACGGGTTCGCTACCTCTGGTCTATATGTCGCAGGAAAATGATGGAATTAGGAATTTCATACATCTCTAAGGGATATGATCAGTTGATGGGAGATGTTAAAATGACGTCTCTTCAGTGGCGCACACAGAAATTTTTCAGGGGGGGGGGTCCGGGGTCGAAAGTTCACCATTCTTGTATGATGCTCTTTTTGATTTTGTCGATTTTCGGGAACAAAACACTGTAAAAAATTAGTTTTTGAATAAATAATTAACATTAATTAATAAAATTAATCATTAATAGCAAATAATTAATTAAATTTTACGTTCTATATACTTAGAATCATAATCAATCGGAAAAAAATCAAGGGCTTTGGGGGGGAGGCCCGGACCCCAGGACCCCCGCCCCCCTGTGTGCGCCACTGCGTCTCTTCAAGGTCATTTCCCTGATAAAAGTGAGGGATTTGAACAAATCCTTGACATGTTTCAGTGAAATGATGAAATAATATTATCAAGAGTTTAAAAGTGTTTATTTAACAAATAGGGTGCATTATTAAACGTAGAAGTAAGTAATACAACAATAGCCAATGAAATATAAATTATTTATTCGAAACTAATTAATAAATAATTAAAACATTAGGCTGGTATTTTTTTTTATGTGTAATATCTTTTATCTCGGTTGCTTACACTCTAAAATATCGTTCCCTATGTTAATCCTAATGGTGCCATTCAGTAGCGCACACAGGAGTTTTTCAAGGGTGGTGTCCAGAATCGAAAGTCCACAATTTTTGTATCATGCTCCTTTTGATTTTGTCGATTTTTGGGAACAAAAAACAGTAAAAAACTAACTATTGAATAAATAACTAGTATTAATTAATAAAATTAATTATTAATAGCAACTATTGGATTAAGTTTTACGTACAATAGACTTAGAGTTATAATAAAACGGGGGGATAAATTAAAGGGCTAGGGGGGGTCTGGACCCCTAGAACACCCCCTTGTGTGCGCCACTGGTGCCATTTTTTTTTGAAGATATGGGGTTGATATTATAGGATCGATAGTACTACCGGTATGGTTAGGCAGTACAAGGACTCGACCCCCCCCTGGACATCATTTTGCCAATGCAAATTCTGACTAGTTCGTTTCATCATTTCACTGAAACAGTTCAGGGTTTGATAAAATCACTTACTTTCATCATGGAAATGATCTTGAAGAGACGTTATTTTAACATCTGCCGTCAATTGATCTTGTCCCTTAGGGATTTCATGAAACTCCTAATTTCTTCATTTTCCTGCGACATATATATTATACAGAAGAAACACGCAGTCACGTGTGAACGATCACGTGTTATCTCAATTATCAGTGGAAGGAATTTTCGTTTGCTTCGAAATATTTCACTTTCATTAACGTGATTTTTTTTATATTTGATGTCTCAAAAAAAAACCACACACACACTGATTTAACATTATGATTAGTCATTATCAAATCTTAATTGAAACATATGTATCTATTTTTGATACTTTACATATTAAGATCTACTGAGAATTTATCTCTCCTCTAATGATATCACCATTGAGAAAAACGCATCATTACTTCTTCGTCTAGATGACAACTTAATTTATTTGATCTGAAAATATACGTAAATTACTGTATTTGACATTTATTTATTATCACGCTTCCTCCAATTAAATAAAAAATAAAGTGATATACATATAGTAATATTTAAATGCAGTCTTTTTAGATAAATCAGAAAACATTGATTAATTTTCATACATAATCTATTACAGACTTTCATTTTAAAAAAGGGTTTGCATTCTTGGTGTATATATATATAATTCTTTTTTAAAAAATACATTCTATAAATTTTAATGTAGATTTAAATTTAGAATTTTGTGTAAGTGAACTTCAAAAATTTAGATACCATAAATAAATTTTCTTTGAGCAGTTATAATATGGAAAAATATGGGAAATTAAAATTTTAACCACTATCGTGTATTAAAAAAATTTTTTATAAGTTTTGAAGCTATGATGAATAAGCCTTTTATGATAAAATAATTGAAATTTCTTGAAGTAAGATTATTCAAAATCATGTCATAGGTTCAGAGGGTCGTAAAGATTTAGCCCATAAATTCAAAATCGATCAGATATGCAATCAGATTCCAGATTTTAAACGCTGAGCGTGCAAAAATAACAAGTCGGAACGAGAATCGATTTGACTGAACTAAATTTTTGCTTACTAATTAAAAATTTAAAACAATCCATAATAGAACTAAAAAGTGCCCAATTTTTTCTCATAAAGTTTCAACCCATAATAATTCGTAAAAATTTCAGATCCAGAATTTCTTGTGGGGAAAAAATACAATAAAAATAGTTATTTCGACTAGTACCATATCTTTAAATTCTACTAAAAGACTAATCTTCATATTATTATATTCGTTCTTCACAGATGTAGAGTTTTTTTTTAAAAATTATGTTAATTATTTAACATAAATTTATAAAAAGTCAAATATGTTGCAATGTATATTTATTTATTTTCCATTTTGCAAAATATATGTCATTCGAAGAACAGAGTGTTTATACAATTCATGTTGGATTATTAAAATACCATTTATAATGGAAGTTATAAATAATTAACTGTTAATGGTATTTTAATAATCTTTAAAAGCAGATCGGAATTACTTAACTATTTTAAATAAGTAATTTAATTAATTCACACCAAAATTTTTGAACAAATGTAAATTTTTTAAAGAAGAATATCTGCAATATTGAAGTGCGATAAAAGACAGATTTAAATATATTCTTATTTAATTACAATTTTTGTTTAAAGTAATATACACTATTCCTCATCAATAAAAATTTTAGAAACAAGTTTTTTTAAGCTGTCATCAAAATAAATGAGGCACATAGCACAGAAAACATTCGAGAATTAAAATTACTATAAAAACCGATGTATAATGCACCCTTTTAACGTTAAAAATAAGATCGAAATTTTCGGCTGCGCGTTATACGCTGAGTATAAAAATGAGAGCTTTAAACATGGAAAGATGACGTAGATAAAAAAAACTAGACTTCTATATGAATCGAAATATTTTTTTTAATTTAAAAGAAATGACACCCCTTATGATCTTCAAGAGTTATAGTTTTAGTAGTGTACTATTTTTTTCTAAAGCTTGGAATAATATTTCGAATAAATGACTTCAAAATATAAGAGCAAAGTACACGTACATTTCACGTTTCTTCATAAAAAAAAGGGGGGGAGTGCGCGTTATACGGTGAATATACCTAAAAATAAAAATTGCAGCTTGAAAGTATAGTTGCACGTTATACGCCGGACTTTACGTTAAGTTTTAATGTTAGTGGGGGAGAATTTTTTGCATTTATTGTTTAAGCTTTTTTAGGAGTGTTTTAAAATTAATATAATTATTATTTTTTAAATGAATAAAACCAATATCCTTTGTGGCATTTGAATAAATTTTGCCGATAATTACATAGCTTTGGAAATTGAGTATCTGTCACAATGCTGCTTGAAATACCATTATTTTGGTACATATTAAAAGTTAATTTTGATGTATTAAGAATTTATTGCAGTAAAAGAATTGCAGTATTAAGAATTTATTCAGTAGCTGGTAAAAAAAAATGCCCACATCCTATTTTAATTAGTGCATTATGATCTGAAGACGGTTAGCGAAAATATAAGTAAAGCCTTTTATTTTTTACCAGCAACACACAACATTTTAATAAAATAACATAATTTTAAATCTACACATCGTTTCAAATATAAATTTAATTGATCAATTTAAACTGATTTAAGTGTTATAAGGTTGTGTGCATTTAAATCTGATTTCAGTGCAGGTTTATGCATTGAGCGGACTCCCAAGAGTTCGGAAGGGCTCAGATAAGATGGACTTAACCGGTTCTAAGAGCCTCTTCTTGGATTCACCAGTGGTAAGAGGGCCCATACATCTTTGGTGCCCGGGCCCGAAATGAGCTTAAACTGGCACTGCTACTTTATAGCTGGAAAATGTGTCTAACCTCTTAGATAGTTGTCATTTTTGGTAAAAAATTATATATTTAAAAAAGAGTAAAGAGCTTCAAGCTTAAAATTTTTTTTAAGTTAACGTAATCGTACAATTTTAGCAGTTATTGGAAAAAAAGAAAAATACTATAGTTTAAGAAACTATTCAATAAGAAAAGTATTTTTTTTACTTCCTGCTAGTTTTACGATAAATGATTTTAATTAAAAGAGTTTCATTTTAACTTCTCAAAATATAATAACAGAAAGTTTGTAAAATTGTATAATCAAAGATGTGCGATTGTGGAGTTCAGTTATAACCCTTAAAATGTTATTCACAGTTTATAAAAGCAAGAGTTTAATTTATATAAAATATTTTAAAATAATATAATTAAATAATATAAATAAATATTTTAAATAACATTTTAAACTTACAAGACTTTACTGTTGATACAGAGTAACTAAATGTAAATGCTGTAAAGTTAATTATCTTCTTAATATCTTGTAATTACATTCATTTTTATCAGTATTTTTCCCAAGGAAACTTTTTTTTGAGCTGGTGGACATTAAATAGATTGCATATTAGGATATACTTTTTGATAAATAATCATTATAAAGATGATAAGATGAGATTTATCACTGTATATTAATCTCATTAATCTGTGTATTAATGATGTTTTCACTGTTTATTAATTCACTGTATATTAATATCTGGTAAAGGGATTTTTCTAGTAACCGTACTATTAATTTTTTAAAAAAATGTATGATGAGAAACTTTTTCGAAACGTAATTATAAACAGATTTGTAAAACTAAAATTTAAATTAGAAATTACTAGTTCTTAAGATTAAGTAATTAAGATTTAAAGCATTAAGAATTATTTGTAAATACCATTAAGTTAACTAATCAAGTATTATATACTCTAACTGAATCACAAATGATTTTTAGACTTAATCGCAGCAAAAATTGCTATAAAACATTTATAAAAAAAATTTTAAAGAACGTTGTTTCTCTCCAGCTAATTTTTTAAAACTTTTAAGCGTATAATAAACTTCGAAGAATTTGAAAAGTTGTTTAATAATTTAATAAAATTATAGAAATCTAACTTTAATAGAAGGATCCAAAAGAAACTTTAGAGGGTCCATTAAGAAAATTGTACAAATGTGCATTGTTCTTTAATATAATTATAAATCAAGAAAATACTCATTTTAAAATTATTAAAAGGTGTAAAAGTACAATTTTTTTACAAACTGTTTCCAAAAATAAAATTTTTTAGTTAATCTGATTGAAAAGCAAAAAAAAAAAAACTATATCCTAAAATATAAAAAATTCAGTTTTATATTCAAAGTCATTTTTGTGTGATAATGAACCGTTTAGGAAGAGGGAAAATGACATTTATTAGAAATGAAATAATTACATACATTAGTCTAAAACAGGGTTACAAACTTTTTCTAACATCGGCACCTTTTAAAAGAATAATTTTCTTCATAGAATCCCTTACGTTTTTCTCTCTTATGTAGAATGTACAATATAATCATAATACTAATAATTTAACATATAAACTTAAAGGCAACGATTTAGCTGAAAATAAGCACAGAAAATGAGGGGGATGGAATGGTTTATTAGATATTTAAATTTTATTCTTTTAGATTCTGGCATTTCGCCTTTGTCGTGGATGTACCTCCCTAAGCATATCAGAATTACGTCTGTGCATATTAAAAAAGATTTTTTTTTGAACTTCCAAATAAGATTACAACTACCTAAAAGCTACATACAGAAAAAAATAGTCATTAATTCGTGTAGTAATAATAAACATAAAAAAAATATAAATTAAGCAAATTGTTAAGAAATTTCAAAAGGTAGAATTTACATAATTATACCATTTATTTATTTATTTCAATTCTTGATAATCTTACAATTTTCAAGAATTTTAAGTTAAAATTCCACACATCATTTATTTAAAAAGTTAAGTTACTTCGAGGGTGAAATTAAATGATAATAATCGAAATCAGATGTAATTAATTGAAGTAAAATGGAAAATTACGCTATTTAACTGTTATAGTAAAATATAAATACCAGTGGAAATGTAAATTCGCAATTTTTTGAAGAATCTTATGAAATTAGACTTGCAAGTCAATATGAACATTAATAAAGTACATAATATTTGACGGTGTTTTCATATGAGTTATTCGTGAGAGATTAATATATCTGATCTGATTAAAAGTAACATTTTAACAATAAAATCATCCCAACTATTCAATAATGGGAAATGGCTATAATTACGAATTGACTGTAACTAATAATTTACATAAATCTTACAAATATGTTTAAATATTAAACTAACCAAAAATTGTCAAAATTTGATTTATGAATTGAATTTATATTTGGAAGAAATGTGATTATAGATTCGGACTTACATATTTACTCGAATCTAAGCCACCCTTTTTTCTCTATGTTAAGCCTACTAAAAATCGGGTGCGGCTTAGAATGGAAGTAAAATATATTCGTTGGATGGGGCAATTACAGGCTCATGTAAGTATTTAAAAGTGTATAACACTAGTAAAATAATTAATTATTCACTTCTTATTAGTTCTCATTTTAAATTTATTTTCTCGTACATCAATAAGCCATTTTACACTATTTTTCATTTTTCACAGAAACTTAAAGAAAATTAGGGGGTGCGTTAGATTCGAATAAATACGTCACTTAAAAAAAATACGAAGAAAGTAATGAATGATAATCATTTTTCAATAATAAAAAAAGTAAAACTACAATTTTTTTTTTTTTTTTTAAAATTAAGTGTTGTGTGTTACTTAACACAATAAATGCTATACTTTAATGCTTCAGCAATGTTAACTGTGTAGCATATTTATAAGAAATTTTTTTTAGTCTCCCAAGAGAGTTCGAGGTATCGTATGCACACATCAGAAAACATATATTTTCACAAAATTATAGCTGTAGGTTTTTCATAGGAAAATATAATTATTTAAAATAATCCTAATTGTCTTAGAATATTTTGCAAAATAAGAAAAATATTTAAGTATATATTTCTCAATAAAATTATTTTTCTTCTATAGTTATTATTTATTTGGTATAATTTTTCTTATTAAATTATTAGAATATCTGTCGCATTGAAAAAATGAGTCACTGTTTTCATTAATGATATGTGTTACCTTAAAAACCAATGAATATATATCTTATTTAAAAAAAAAATTATTTTGAAAGGAGCATCGAGATTTATAGTTAATTATATGTAATTTTTAATTAAAAATAAGTAATTTATAATTGATACAGTTATTGCATAATTTATATATCACAATAAAGAAAATGTTCATACACATTCATATAAATTGTAGGCACATTAATTTGCAAAATCAGATATATAAAAATGCACATCAAAATTATATATATATATATATATATAAAAGACTGTCCTCTCTACTTTCCTTAAAATTACCTATTATTATGCTAACTGCATTTTTTTAAAATTATCTCTTGCCAAGATTTGTTTTATAACTCTTTCCTGCCAACATGAGCCAATAACAAAATAGGTACAAATTTGTGTAACGACCTCCAACGAACGATTTTAAAAAATATTTCAATAATTAAGTCCCAAAAAAATTTCCAATTTTATTTAAAATTATTTTTTGCTTGTGTATATTTTTTTCTTTCCTGAAAACAAGATTTTTTTCAATATTTTAATCAAAAAACCATTTAATTGTAAGAAAATTGAATATAAATAAAATAGATAAGCGACTTTGGTATGAACAATATATTTTTATATTGTTAAAAATATTCATGTTATTAAAAGTTATATAACCCTAAGTAATAATACATATTAAAATTATATAAGATTCGAATTTTTCTACAAAGTTTTAATTTGTTCTGAATTTTTTTCCTATATAAAAGAGAATTAAAATATTATTTTCTAAGAGATAAAATTAAAAAATAACTGTTTAGGTAATTCTTATAGCTTAATTAAGCAATTGATAAAATATTGGTTTAGGAGTAAAATTTTAAGCTCTCTAAACGTGTGTTTTCCTTTTCTGCACTATATAAAATCCTTTTATTGGTAATAGAATTGTACTAAATAATTTTACAATATAAATTTCAATTTTGTTGTAATTAAAATTAATATTACGAATCCTATAAAGTGTTTCGAAGTTTAACTGAAGAAGTTATAAATGTGATAGAAATATTGCATTATTTTATTTGACAAGTATTATGTTTAAATATGTAATTTACCATAACAATATCATAAGTATTTAATATTGTATGCACTATTTATGGTATACGTACAATTAGCGTAACATGCATCTTAATACGTTTAAGATAAAAAAGTGAAACTAAAATATTGTATAAATAAGCAAAAAATTGAGCAATTAATTAATACATTGTAGCTTTTTTTATTTATCATTTAATTTATAAATTGTAATCTTACAGTATAACTGAATATGTAAACATCTTTTAGCGATAAAAATTAAAAATTGTATATAACGTATGATAGAACAGATAGATTATAAGATTATATATTTGCAAAATGAAGTTTTTTCGCTTTTAATAAATGTAATTAAAATTTATTTTACAATTTTAATCGTAAAATTGCGAATAAAAGATATACATTTGTTTGAAACTCTCAAAATTTGAGCACTATATTTTGATTAAATAATTATCATAGAAAGATACAAAAACATTCAACTCAGAAATTATTTAATAGTTTTAGCTGATTGCTATTATTTTTATTGCACCGGTACTTTTACCTTCGAATTTGTCTTCAAAATTATAATTAAAAAATAAAACCAATTACATGCTATTTATCTATCGTTGAAGTAAATGAATTCTACATCATTTCATTTTTCATAATTAATATTTCGTGTTAATATTACTCTTCTGCACTTTAACAAGGAGAATTACATTTCTTTAAATAATATTCATTATTTTTT
Source organism: Trichonephila clavipes (assembly GCA_019973935.1). NCBI lineage: Eukaryota > Metazoa > Arthropoda > Arachnida > Araneae > Nephilidae > Trichonephila > Trichonephila clavipes. The sequence continues at coordinate 834,521 of BMAU01017962.1, read as the reverse complement.
TCACAATTAAAATCGAATACGCATTCTTCCAAAACGAGAGAAGTAATTGCCAGATAAAGCGGACTCACCTTTTTTTCCCCCTCTGAATGGAATCGACCACAAAAATTCCACAAGCAAGCGTTCGTACACAAGGTGCAACCTCAATACCTTTAGTATCCAATTTTTTATCCAAACGAATCTACGTCATAAAACTACAAAAATGTGATTTTAATTTTCAAAAAAAAAATTATTCTTGAACAATTGGAAACTATACCAGTTTCTGTAGAGATCAGGACAAAGGAAGCACTCCGCAAATCCGTGCTTGGATTCCAACTGGAAGAACCAAACCATCTTCAAAACCAGCCGACCGTTCCTCAAAGTTAGCATCAACAACGTTTGTTTATATCCGACAGTTTACTCTTAAGGATTGGAAAGTTTATTTGGACTGAAAACCCGATAAGTTCAAAAGGCTGGGAAATGTTTGTTCAATCTGTTGAAAAATCACTAACTCTGGTCAAAACGTAAGCACAGTTTTACTCCAACCGGCAGATATTTCAACGTGGTGTAGAAGAGATAAAATGCAATTATGTAAAGCGACGAGAGCGGAGCCCAGAATATATATATACAAATTGAGGCGTTTAATATATACAGAGTAAAAATACGTCTGGCTGTGTTTACACGATTGGAAAGTAAACAATTAAACGCTCGGAAGTGGAAGTGTATACACTATCCACGAAATGAATTAGCTACGGTCAGTGATTACGGTGTCTCGTTGGTAATGTTGAGTCTACGCTTTAAGTTTAATATATTAAATAAAAGTATGTAATGGTGGAAGTTCAAGCCTCGTTCGATGTCAATGATCGCTGTTGTTCCCTGCACACTTTTCTCTCGACTTCAGCAAAATTTATTGGAATTTGATTGGCTATTGAAATATTTTAACTCGTTTTTGTCTAGGAATGTTTATGAAAGCATACTTCATGGTATATTTGATATGGTAATCATATACATTTACTTTCATCTCACCTGTTTAGGCCGGAATTTTCTGAATTCAGATTTTTACTTAACTAGAATATTTTACTTTAGAGAACAGGGGACGTTCAGTATATCTAAATCCATTTTCCTTCGATGCCTGTAAATTAAAGTGTTTAATAGTCGATGCAATTGTAGAACGTCTATGTTAAAAATGGCCATGGCCCTTTATGCCAGTGATCAACAATACAATGAAAGATATATATGTCAGGTTTTTTTATTTTTAAAACAGGATATCTAATACTTTTCTAAATTTCCGTTTGGAAATTTGAATATGAAAATATACTATATTTAAAACGATTAATAGATTCATTTATATCTATTGGACACATTTTTTTAAATAGGGAGGGGGCGGGGATAGAATAAATTTATTTTTATAATGTATTTGAAGTGTGAATCAGAAACACGTCCGCTGTAGCCGTGCCACCCAAAAATTGTATAGATTGATGAGCGATTACTATTATGTATTTCATTTTCGTGTGTACAATGATAAAAATACGTAGGCTTTTTGATTATGACTTTAATTCACAGAAGACAGGGTCAGCAGCACATAGTAATCTGCCACTTAAGGTTATTATTAAGCGTATGTCAAAAAATTAAATCAAAATTTAAAAAACATATTCAGGCTGAAAAAAAGTCGTGATTTTCATATGTGAATAAATGATATTATAATATATCAACATTCTTTTATAATGTCGAGACATTAAAATTTTGGCAATATTACATAAAGGATAATTTTTTCCCTTAAACGTGTAAAATCAGAAAATGTTATTGAAAGCTATAGGAGGTGGAATAAGAATCAAATTTTATACCACAAATAATGGATCGACTCAAAATTATTCTTATCTCTATGGAATGGGAAAGATATATGGTATTGGTTTTGGAACTTTTGTCCTTAAATGTTCCGAAAAAATTATTAAATGTACAATAACTTTAACAACCTTATAAAGAAATTAGCGGCTGCAAAAAAGCAAGAGTTCTTATCGTTGAGTAAACAAATATAAGAACGCTACTTACCAAAATTGAATTATTAAAAGATTTTGTTCCGAAGAATAAAAATAAACTATCAATTTTTTTTTATAATAGTAAGAAAAACGGTGTCCTTTCAAAATGATAAATTGATGCATATTCCTCAAGTAAATTGCATAACTTGCGAAAAATTGTAACGTTGTCATATATAAATATTTTGGAATCATCGAGTCAGTATCCCAAATACACACATTAAAAAGAATTTTCTGTTGAAATTCGTTTGTATATTACTTAAAAAATAACGCACATCGTTATGCAATAAAAAAAAAATTGTCTTTAACCTTTTTTTTGTACATCAAATAAATAAATAAATGCGCGCACAGAACGATATCGATTCTGATTACGATTTAAATGCATTGATTGATAGCTTTCTTCAACAAACGTCTATGTCTATGCTTCGGAACTGAGAGTGAGGTCTATCCCAACGACACCAGACTTCACTTTCAGTGCATCACCGGACACCCTCAGAGCTTTTCCACACTTGCTCCAACGGGGTATTCATTTATCTGGGAACACTTCAAGTCTCCCAAATGCCACTCAAGAATGATCTCAGGAAAGTGAAGTTAAGGGGTGTGCCATCTTGAGCAGCCTGATCCACAGGATGCTCTGCTCTTCCACTTTTTTCCCCTTCTATTCTTTCTTCCACGCTCTCTCTCTCACTTAGATCCACGTAACGTTTTCTGTCGAGTGAAGAGAGTATTTTTGGAGTATTTTTGTATCTAGAAGCCTTTTTGATACTCATATGTTAGATTGGATGTATTACCCGAGGCGTAGAGGGAATAGGGTTATGGAAGAGATGAATCTTCTAGAAATGAGTGGTGTGTATTTGAAATAATGTATTACACAAATTCGCGTTTTCTTTCTTTATTATTTTTTTGTTAATTCATTTCAAAGGCTTTATTTGACAGCTGTTAAAAATTAAGAAAATGATAAGATGAGTATGGAATGCCCAAATAATTTTTTTAATGATTGTACTATAAACTTAGTGAACTTGATAAAATTAAATCCATTGGTTTATACTATAGTAATTTTCAATAATTGTTTAATTTTCATAAAAATGTTTCTTAATGCACTATTATAGAATGTGTAAGCGTGTGAAATAATTTCTTAGGATATTTTCAAATATTATATATATACAAAGCCAATTTGAGATTAAAATAAAATATGAAGATTTTACTGGACCATTATTATACAGAATAAGTGTATGTAATTATATTTATTATGCATAATTATAATCGCGAAATTTATTATGAAGATTTTGCTTATAGGTTTACATTTTGTAGAAAGAGACCAAATTGGAAAGGAAATTTTTGTTATTTTCTTAACTGAGAACTTAATGGTTTGAGTTTATTTTAAATGTCGACATAAATAAAACACCGTTGTATTTTTTAGAGTCAAAGCATTTTAATAAATTCATATATTTATATATTTAAACCCTCTTGAGACCTGCTAGCTACCTCAAAGTGGCGGTATGGTATACCTGGACGGAATGGCCGATGTACGTCGGGAGTATATACTCATGGTAGGGTAACCCTACATGTGAAGGCCATTCCATTATGTCCAGCTAAAGTTAGCATGCACTAAGGGGCTAAATCAGTCTTCTCCCTTTGGTACCCCAAGTCCTCGGATCCATTGAAGCTGATTATTAGAAAGTCCTATTTTATTTTTGGATTTTTTTGCCGATTTTTGGGTTTATGAAGATAGTGTAGCTACACCATTTGGGATAAGAAGCAACAAGAACATATATTTTAAATGCCTATCTAATTTTGATCAATGCCTTTATTGCGTTTAAGGGGAGTTGGAAACATCTCTCTCTCTCTCTCTCTCTTTCTCTCTCTGGACCGACAATATTAAATTGGCCGTTTTCAATGTACCTTTTCTCAAAATCTGTCACATGCACATGCTTGAAATTTTTCATACAGTTAAAGTACACCTTTCTCCATTATATTGAAATGAGCTTTTAGATTATTTTGAAATTTAATAATTTATGAAATATATTTTATCAAACTTTGCGAAATTCGACCCATTTTTCACATAAAAAATGTGTAAAAAATAAATTTTTGAGTTTTTTATAAAAAGCTCATTTCAGTATATATTAACCATCATTATAAATATATCATAAAAATTTACATACCTGTGAACAGTAGTTTTTCAGAAAAGGTACATCGAACATCAAAATTTACGTTTTGAGATGAATTGATTTTAATGTATGCACACACACAGTGAGATTCCGCTAGGAAATAAAAAAATAAAAGGCTCTATTTACAATAAAAGATACATGTTTTGGTTTATATAAGGCGTTCAACTTTAAAGCAAAAACGAAGTACTTTGTTTACTTTCTTCGCCATTCAAATGGGCGTGGCCCAGTTTCAACGATTATTTAAAAATAAGCTTTAAAGGCTTCTAATTACCCTAGAAGTTAAAGCAAGGCATTTTTAGAAAGGTTAATGTTTGTACAATTTAAAAATGTAAAAACCTCAAACTGTCAAAAAAGTCAGATTTTAACTTTCCAATGACCCCTTAAGGTATCCGATGACGTTCGGAACCGTGATTTTAAAAAGCGCATAAATGGATAATTTTCATGATATTTAGTATTACTTAGATTAGAATCCATGTATAAAGTTGTTTTAAGGACATTAGGACAAAAAAAAGTATTTAAATACAATATTTTGGCGAAAAATTAACTTACACAATAACCTTTTTTCAAAACATTCTCCTTTTAGAAAAGATGCTTCTATAATAATAATATTTTGCTTATATAAAGTAAAGACTTCTCCAGAGAGTCTGAACTAGGATTTTTGAGAAAAATTCACATTATTTTCAGAGTTACTACCATTTGAAATAATTATCGGCGTTTTTTTTCTTAAAACTTCTCCCCTCTGTTGTAGTAAAATATGGATAAATCAACTTCTAAGTTGTATATTTCAAAAATTCAAGTTCAGCCTCTGTACAGAGGTCTGAGCTATACACAGCAAAATATTATAAAAATAGAAGCATTTTCAGAAAGAGAATATTTTGAAAATGTGTCCTTCTATGTTCATTTTTTTGTCAAAATATTGTACTTAAATAATTTTTATTGTAATAATATTCTTCAAACAATTTTATATACGTGTTCTAATCTTAATGACACTAAATATCATAAATATTATTCATTTATACGCTTTTGCAAAATCACGGTTCCGAACGTAGTCGGATATCTTAATCTATACTACTTTTATCTATTCTTTAGTTTTAGAAAACGAATGCTCAAACAGGGACATAGGAGTAGGGTCTCGTATTGTCTCGTTCTTGCTTCGGCCTCAATAAGATCACAATCCTAATATTTTTAATCGCCAAGTGTTATTCTCGGACGTATTCACTGAAAAACTGGGAATTTCGAATTATGTGTGATCTGGTAACAGTGGTAATTGTGTACTGTCTATCGTTTGTGTCTAGACTTGGGCCTACCATTATACATCATCATATAGTCCAGAGGTAGCAGTCGAATCGATTTGAACCTAAATTTGTGAGATTGCGAGTTACCCACATTTATGGGTGTTACGGATTACCTTTCGTACGAGTATTTGACAACTTAAGATCTATACTAAACTAAACTGAACTGAACTTAACTCAGTAGCGCAACAGCCCATGAGGGCCAAGGTCTACTGTGCCTATCTCAGCGTTCGTGACCTTAGGAGCTGGGGTGCATGAGCAGATGTTTCGGTCAAATGGTCAGTTTGATGCGAAATCCCTGGTATTCAGTTCCCAAGCAAGCTTGGTACTCATTTATCGACCCACCGAAGGCATGAAAGGCTGAATCAATCTTGCCCAGCCCGTGATTTGAACCTCGGACCTGTGGTGTGGAAGCGTGATACACTACCACTCAGCCACTGGGCTTCCAAGATCTATACGTGGCCGCGGTAGCTGAGTGGTATAGGTATTGGATCGTGGCTTGCCTTGTCACGAGTTCGAGCCCAGTACCACTAAAGACCCGCCGTGTAGGACAGCGATGCACGTTAAATCTATCGAGAGCTGAAACGTCCTGCCGTTGGTGTGGTGTGGTAGTTAGCAGAGGAGGGTGCCAGCTCAGGTGTCGTCCACGTCACTTGACTGTGGATCAAAATTACGTGGTCCGTCGCCAAAAGCCCTCGTGTAGCTGAACAGTGCGACGTTAATATTCAATCAATCAATCAATCAAGATCTATACAGTCTTACTTTAAAAGGTCACAGGTGGGGCCTATTTCTTTTCATGGGGCCCAGAGCCTCAAGCAAACTTAAGTCGTTATTGCTTAATATGAAATAAAAGTAATTTGCACCTCAAATTGAGAAAATTTTCACTTAAGTATACGGTATCCAAAACATTAATTGCAATATATTTTTATCTGAAATTCATAGTAAAAAAAGCCAAGCAATACGAATTTTAATTAAGATTGTCATCGTTTTTAGTGTAAAAGATTCACGCATCAACCCATGATGGATACTTTTCCTTTCCGAGTTGCTAATTGTTCCTCAGCTTCTGAGGCTGTAATCCAATCTCTAATTCCCTGTTTTCAGAAACCGCCTAGACCTGTCAACACTTCATCCATCATAACAACTCCATCGCACACTTAATGTTTGGTTGCTCTCTACAATTAATAGCGCGAATGAAGATGATGAAGTGGGTGCTTGATGAAACCCTCTATAAATGTTGCATTAAACCACCCATAAATTTTTAAGACATTCCGCTCAAAAACGATCCCCATAATAATTGAAAACACCTTTATGTGTAAATGAAAATAAGTAATCGGCATAAGAAATTTCATCTCTTTATTAATGAAGTTAGCAAAATGTAAAGTTTACTAGCAAAAATATTATAGATTATTTATTTTCAATCATGAACGAGGTAGAATCAGTCACTTTCAGCAGAGCTATGAGTAAATTGAATGAGATGGGTTACGGCACCTTTTTTTATAATTAATTTTAACTAATCAATTTCTCTCTCTCTCTCTCTCAATATGCATGTAGGGGCGCGGGGAAATGGACTTACTCTTCACGAGAGCTCCGAAACTATTTTACCCACATACTTGAAATACGGTAAACATATTTCTTTTTTGTTGAGTAGAGATCCGGCAAGAGCGAGTTTTATGGAAATCAACTCCCTAGAACAGGGATGGGCAGACTTTTACATGACACGGTCTACTTTTAATTTTTTCAAGGTGTTGCGATCCACTTTGTGACATAGGTATGATGAGCAAAAAAAAAAGCTCAACGATATTTGCATTATAACAATAATAAATACAGAAATGTGTACTTACCTACATAACTACAGTAGAAAAGCTTACTCTCTTAAAACTACATTTTAAGTAAAACGCACAAAATATAAACAATAATTATACCCATAAATTTAATATCATTCGGTGCATTTTCAAACAATTCACAATACATCAAGAGATAAGTCATTTACACTTAAAATTAGTTCTCGTAGCTATAGTCTCAGTAGAAGACTTAGCCTTCATATTATCCGCCTCAATCTTGAATACCTCGGTATATAATTACTAACTGTTAATCTTGCTCTAGATTCTAAGTGGTCGTTTGTGAAACGGGAATGATAAGTTGTTTTAATTATATTCTTCGTTGAAAATGTAGATTCTCACAGGTAGGTAGAGCGAAAGAACGATGTTAAATGAATTGCGCAGCTTTTTTTTAAAATTGGGATACTTTACTGCGTTTATTAGATTCCAAATGTTAGTCTTTACAAATTACGTCCTTTTAAAGGAGAAAAGTTTTGTTTTCCTCGAGAGATAAAGAGAACATGTAACATATTTTTGGTTATATTTTTCCACTTCAACATTGCCAAAAGGATAACCCATGAATGCAACGTTTGATTCTAGTCTAGTAAATTCTTGAAAACGTCTCTCAAATTTGGATTGCAGTTTTATTCACGGGTGTTTCCGTTACCTTGATAACCACCTGTGTTTCTTTTAGTATGCGCGTCTAAGGTTTTATGTGATGGCGGTCACCCCAAAATGTTTCGGCAATCCACTGGTTGATCGCGATCGACTTAATGCCCACCCCAGCTCTAGAAGATTTCGAGGGGTTGGAGAGGGTGTTATAGGTGAAACTTCTCGTTGTCCTTTTATTACAATTGAATTATAGTGAAAATTTATTGACGCCTATTCATAGCAGTAATATAAAATATGCATTACTAAATGTAAGACAGATCAAACTGTGGTATTTTTTAGAAAATAGGGAGATCTCTTATAATATTTGATTCTTGAATAATTTAGTTAATAAGGGGAAAGATTTAACAGTATTCTCAAAATCTATTCAACTCAAGTGCGTTAAAAGTTATAAAGTATTATTTTACATTATATATTCCTTCCTTCCTCAGTGGCTCGACAGCCCAGGGTGGGCCTTCTCAAGAAGCCTTTTCCAGGCCAGCCTTCTTGCTAGTGTTCTCCAAATCTTAGTTCTCAAAACTAAGAGATTTTTTCTATGCCATCAATACATCTTAGGTTTGGCCTGCCTTTTCTCTCCGAGTGCCAATGAGTTGGGCATTGAAGACTTTTTTTAGTGGTGCGGTCTTCGTCCATTCTGACAACGTGACCTGCCCATTTAATTCGTTGTATATTGAAAAAGTTAACAATATCAGATTCTTTATATGATTGATGGAGCTCTAAATTAGATCTTCTCCACGTTCTATTTTCCTGAAACATTATATATTATGTAATCTTATTAACCCTAGCTGTGATTTGCCAAATTTAAGGTGACTTCCTATGTTCGAAACCGTGATTTTGAAAATGCGTATAAATGAATAATTTTTTTACAGTGTTTGTCATTTAGTGTCAGTTGAATAAGAATATACCTATAAAGTTGTCTTAAGAATATTATTACACGAAAAAATTATTTAAATGCAATTTTTGGGGAAAAAAATTAAGAAGAAAGGACATATTTTCAAAATATTTTCTTTTTATGAAAGTTGCTTTTACAGTAATAATATTTTACCTACCGTAAAATCTGGCGTATATTTCTTTTAAGAAGAAAACTGAAATGCCCGTTTGTAGTGTGCTCATGTTTATAAGTCGTTTATTCGAGGTATTATCCCCCAAACTTTTGAAAAAAATAGTATACTTTTTGAATTGCAACTATTTAAGTTCATAAAGTAAGTCACATCTTTAAAATAAACTGTATTTCGATATATCTGGAAATTGAATTTGCTTTATGCTCATCTCTTTTTTTCTATTTTTAAAGCTGTCATTTTTACAACCGGCGTATAATCTCGATCTTATTTTTGGTGTTGAAAGTTCGCGTTATATACACCGGATTTTACGGTACTTATTTTTCAGGGTTACATATAATTGAAATAATAACTGTCTTTTTTAATCCTCTGATATATTAAAATATGAATAAATCCAAACCTAAGTTGTATATTTAAATAATCCTACTACATGGCTCTGTACGGAAGTTTTAGCTATATATATGAGTAAAGCAGTGGCGCGCACAGGAATTTTTCAAGGGAGAGGGGTCCAGGGTCGAAGAGGGCTGCGGTAGCCCAGTGGTTAAGGCATCCAACCATGGCAGGCATGTCATGCGTTCGATCCCAGTACCACTAAAGACCCGCCGTGTAGGGCAGCGATGCACGTTAAATCTGTCGAGAGCTGAAACGTCCTCCCGTTGGTGTGGTGTGGTAATACGCCAGCTCAACATACCATGGTTCAAAATTACGTGGTCCGTCGCCAATTTGCTGAACAGTCGATTTTTCTCACTTAACCCAGGGAAAGTCCACTATTCTCGTATCATGCTCCAATACGCCGCTCAACATAATCTTTTAATTTGGTCGATTTTCGGGAACAAAAAACAGTAAAAAAGTAATTGTTGTATAAATAATTAGCATTAATCAATAAAGTTAATTATTAAATTCAAATACTTACGTACTATATACACAGGATTATAATCAGTAGAAAAAAAATCAAGGGCTATGGGAAGGGGGTCTTCGGAACCGGGGACCTCCACCCTTGTATGCCCCACTGAATTAAAATATTGTTATTAAGAAGCATTTTTCACAAAAGGAGAAAGTTCCTAATATATATGAGACTTTTTAGTCATTTTTTGCCAAAAAATTACATTTAAACAAGTTTTTCCTTGTAATAAAAGCAATGTTATAGGTGAATTTACGTTCAGGTGAAACTAAAAATGAAAAAAAAAAATTTTTATTTATACGCTTTTGCAAAATCCCGGTTCCTAACGTTGTCAGAAACCTCAATGAACACAAAATAAAATGATAATCATTGATATTATCATCATCATTCAGCTGTAATCAAATATATATCTATATATATCAGTGGCACACACAAGAATTTTTCAGGGGGGGGAGGGTCCGGGGTCGAAAATTCACCATTCTTGTATCATGCTCCTTTTGATTTTGTCGATTTTCGGGAACAAAACGCAGTAAAAAACTAATTTTTGAACAACTAATTAGCATTAATTAATAAAATTAATCATTAAAAACAAGTAATTAATTAAATTTTACGTACTATATACTTAGAATTATGATCAATCGGAAAAAAAATCAAGGGCTTTGGGAGGGGCCTCCCCCCTTGTGTGCGCCACTGATATATATAATTCGCACCGGTATTAAAATGTATTATGAAATACATAAATTATGGGTATTTTTCGGTGGCGTAACGTGCAAACCCGCATTGCGGGGGACCCAGGGTTCTAGGGGGTCCAAAACCTGACTTTGTTGGGAGCCCTAATCATCTCCATTATGCCACTGGTATTTTTTGTGGAATATTTTTATTTTGTAAGTACGCTAATATTGTAACAATTTCTTCACAGCAGCATTAAATTCCACGATTTTTTTTAAGAGAATGTAATTTTGGTTCTGTGCGAATGTTTAGTTTGGAAGATTCCCCAGGAAAAGTTAATGCACATCATAAAATTCTCTCCCTAATCGTGAAAATGGAAACTACAGTTTAGAACTGTGGGCTACTAAACGTACATAGGTTGGAGAATTCCCATTTTCATGACTCTTCCCCCCCTTTCCTATTAAGACCACACACGCTGTCAACGACGCAGAAAAGGGGGGCTTTGTCAATTCGGGTGCAATCTCTATCTTCTAAGATAAACCGTCGACCGATTGTGAAACCACCCGACTCACAAGAAAAAGAGACATGGACTCTGCTGTAAAACTTGATTTTTTCCCTCCTTTCTTCATAAAGTAGGCGTTAAAAATAAATTTAGAGCAATAGTTGTTTCAGTGTTCCCTGACGAACTAAATGACTTTGGTACCAGATGGTAGATATTTATGATAAACAGTGTCCATGTAATCGGAAATAGATGCCGTGAATGTTATTCACGCTACATTATGGTGTAAGCTTCTGTAAAGACGTGAATAGGTTCTTTTCAGTTTCGGTGATTATTTTATATTTTTAAACTCATTTTTTTAAATGTAATAATTTCTCGTCTGGGTAAGTAATTTGATATTTTTAACTCGAGTGAAAATTCAAATATTTTGGAGTATTAGTAAGGTGACCAATTTTTTGACAATGAAAAGGAGGATGAGAATTTTAAGAAAGACATTTTATTAATTAAAACAAAAATGTCCTAATTATGCTTGCATCCATTTTAATTATTTACGTAAATGAGTATTTTTGAATCGAATGAAATTTTTTTGTGCCACTATATCATTTTCTAATAAATCGAAAATTTCGGAGCAAGGAATATTCTTCATATTGAACTTTATAGTAAGTGCTGCAACTAAAGTATCAACATTCAATCTTGTTCTTTCACTTGTCCAAAAATCATTGCCAATCGAAAAAACTCTTTCAACTTCTGCATTAGTTCCAAGGCAGCCCAATGTAAATTCAACTAGAATAATTAAGTTTTCATATGGAATGTGTTTATTTTTAAAATGGTGAAATATTTCCACCCATCTTTTATCAACTTCAACATCTTGATTTGTGTCCATTGAGCTAATTTATTAGAATTTAAAAATTCATTCAGTCTTCTAATTTCTTCTAACAGACAATTATCATAGATTTTAATATCAGACATTTCTTTCGATAAAAACTCAACACAGCTTTCTATATGTACCCAATTTACTTGCAATGATGTCAAAAGACACCAATGTAAACTGTTATTCCCTGTCATATCTGTTTCAGACCCTTCTTCGACATATTGGAAAACATGCTTGGTAAAAATTGTGCACTTCATTGGAAAACTTTTCCGTTGTTTCTGGCATCTCTTGAATTTAGAGATTAACGGATAAGTTTTAAAATATTGAAAAGGAGGACAATTAGGAGGACATTTTTCGAGGAAGGGAGGACGATTAGTCACCTTAGTATTAGAATATGAAATTATTATACCATATATATAATCGGGAAATTACTAGATGTGTCTTAATGGAATACGAAAATGTTTGAAATCTCTCGAATTCAATCAAAAGAAAGACGCGTGCGAAAAAAAAAAGGTTCTATTGTATAAAAAGTCTTTAAAGATCAGTATTAACTAATGCATGTGAAATACCAGCTTACAGTGGTGTAACGTACGCCCCTGCAAGCCCGCATCGTGGGGGAAGGGCAGGATTCTTGGGGACCCATCCTGACTGACTCCAATTGCGGTTTGGGGCTCAAAACTTGTTTTTGCAAAGGGGCCCTAATATTCTCCGTTAAGCCACTGCCATCTTACGTATATAAATTTGAATCTTTAAGTTGGAGTCATTTAGTGTTTTCTATTAATATTATTTTCTTATTGAATACACTTCTCGCACATTATGGTCCTTTATGAATAAGAATTTAAAAAATACGAATATTTAGAAACCAAATTTTATATTAAAGATTAATATATAAGCTGAATAATTTTCTTGAAATTGAGATATCTAAAAAAAATTTGTTTCAAAAAGTTTTGAATTCAAAAAATATGGTTTGAATTTTTAAGAAACTTTTATTGTGTTGAGAGATAGAGATAGAGAGAGAGAGATTCGTAGTCTCTTCACATTGTCCAAAAAAAAAACACAAGGGATTACAATTCTGATTAGTTTTTGATAAATTATTTGTTCTATAAAAATATGGTTTAGATTTATAAAATGTTTTAAATAGATTTTTGCTTCTGGTAGTAGTAAACAACCGGAATGTTAGATCAAAAATACGTATTTTTTTTCTGTTCATAACACATTTTATTTTACTATATCTTTGAATATAACTGTTTAATCGTCTATAGCAGTGACTCCCAAAGCGGTCTATAAAGATCCCCAGAGGTCTATGACGATCTGCAAGGGGTTCACGCTAGCGAAAAATAATTTGGGGGTCCATGAAGTGTAGATGGGGGCCTATAATAGTGGCTTTCATTAAACCAGATCGTGTCTTTAATCTTTAAAAAAAATTTCATCTAGTGGAAACCAGATTTTACCAATTTAGATTTATTTACCAAATTTACTGAGATTAATTTGTGGTTACTAGGTGACAGCATACATTTTATTAAGACAATGACCATTTCAGCATTTATTTCCAGATTTAAATTAAAGAAGTATAATATATTGGACGACGCGAATTTTCTAAATTTGTCGCAGACAATCTGTCAGGACATTTTAACCTAATTTCAATATTTCAATGCCCTTTACTCTGATTTTGAAACTAGGTTTGAGATTGCTTTCTTTATAGTAATGCCTACAGTAGACACTGAGACAATCCATATAGTCACATCGAGGGGAAAAAATGTCTTATTACAATAGGAGCTGATCAGAATAGGCCCTAATGATCTTAAAATAAAGTTTAGAAATGGATGTCAGTAATTTCGGCTTTAAAAAAAAAGACTCCTGTTATTTGTCCTGAATTATGGAACATCGCGAGAAAATTTTTAATTGCTGTTCCAGTGAGTTTGCCAATCTCAAAAACAAAAGAGGGGGGGGATTGGACACTTACTAACAAAGTAGATTTAGGGTTAAACCTGAGTAGATTGATGTTAAATATTGAAAAAATTTTATTGATGCACCAGATTCATCCCTCTCATTAAAAACATTTGTTTGTTGTTCAGTTATTTTTTGTAACAATTGTTTTATGTATTATATTAGTTTATTTTTAATTTAATTCATTAACATGTGCTTCTTCAGTTTTAATCACTATACTTCACTACGGTTAGAAATTTAATTCTTTCAAAGTAAGTAGTAGTACCAAAGCTGTCAAAAAGACATTTAAATTGATAAATTTGCAAAAATTCTGTATCAGGTAAGCAAAGATGTAATCAAAGACGAAAAACGTGTGTGGCAAGCAGTGGCGTAATGGAGAATATTAGGTCCCCCCATGCAAAGTCAAGTTTGGGGCCACAAGCCAGATTTTTCGAAGGGTACGTACTTGGCGTCAGTCAGGCTTTAGGCCCCCTGGAATCCTGCCCCCCGCGATGCGGGGATGTACGTTACGCCACTGGGGGAAAGGGGTCTGTCTATGAGACAAAACAGTTTGTGAAACCTCTGGTCTATAAGGATAAGTTGGCCTTATATCGCTTTTGAAAATACGGCAATTGTTTGACTAGTTATGATTATGTTCACTGGAACTTACTGTCACTAAGAAACTACAATTAATTTTTGTTTCTTTTTTAGCACTCACTTCGTCAATCAACCAGTGGCATGTTCGTCTTCCTCAACCTATGACGTCACAAGCATGCGACCGAAATTATATTGATAATGTTACTCCACAGACGATTGAATCGCCAACGAATAACAATGTTAGTCTTCCATCCATATCATCCCTTTGCAACTCATTGACTCCTAGCATACCAGCAAGTCAAGACACTTCATACGTCGATAACAAGTACTACCTATGTACTGCTGGTAATAGTGCCTTTGCTCAATAAATACAGATCCTTGTTTTAGTATAGATCTAAAATTGATATCTAAATTGCGATCATAATAAAATAAAGTTATGTGTAATGGTGAAAACTTTTGGTTTTTTCTGCAGAACAGTTATTAGTGCATATTATCAGTTATCTGTCATTGTTAATATAAATTTAGAAATTTTTGTAAATGATATAAAAATTTATTAATTATTTTTATGTAAATATAAATTATGTGGAAGTGCAATATTTATTTCTTGAAACATGTATTTATAATATATTTTTAAGACATTAAGAAAATGTATTAGAAAGCATTGTTAAGGCATTTTTTTTCATCAAGAATTTATCAGACTTGGTGATTTTTAATAATTTTATTGACTAGAAACACTTCAAATTTCACGGATGAATCGAAGTAAATTTTTTTTTTAAAAAAAGTATCTGTCGTGTTTGTGAAGTGTTATTTATATCTGAATGAGAATTTTCATGTAAAAATTTAATTTGAATTTTTTTTCTTCGTATATATATGTATTTTACGTAGTTGTTAATTATTTCAAAATAAATTTCTAGTCAGAAATTTATTGAAAAAAATTATTCGTGCTACCCCAATGTAACATAAAAGTCACACATTATAATGCTTTTTTAAAAAAATCATTTCCTCAATTCATTAATTTAAGATTCAACTCACTTCACTGTTAATATATGATTCAAGTTGAGAAAATAAATGATTTTGTATATATATATATGTTACCGTTAAAGTATGAAATCCATTATTTCATAGAATTACTAACTATTTCATGAAATAACTAAACAAGTCAGTTAAAATATATAAAATTATTGAATTCGATTTAACTAGTTAATTGAATGATCGTTAAAGTATGAAATACAGCTTTTGAAAGTTATTCGAACTGATTTTAGCTCATTTTATTCAGTTTTGAACTGTTTATAGCTGATTTGCAATGACATGAATGTATCCTTCATTCCGTTGCTTTTAAACGTAGAATTTAGACGGAGTATATTTATGTTAGCGTTTTACATTTTCGATTATTTACAATTGTTTTTACAACCCACATTTTCAAGTAATGACTTCAAGAATGGGAGACCAACCTGTAAATAAGAAAGATTTAATAAAAGAGATATTTGAATCTTTATTAAATGAGCGTGGGACAAAGGAAAACAGTGTTGCACTTATTCGCGAAGAATTATTAACTTTGACATCAGAAGTAAAAAGTGCTAAAACAGCACAAAAATAAGTACCACATGACTTATTGGTTACTCTAACATTCTGATGAAGCTCAAAAAGAAGAAAAGTTAATTGTGTCTGTAACAGATGCAATACATATTCTTTTTTTATTCTTTCGGTTTAACTACTGTTGGCAATATGAGCAATGATGAATTATATTATATGCTTTTCCTTATTATTTATCAATCAATCCTCCCCAACAAGGATAAATGTATTTCTCGAAAGATTTTAGCTTTTTATGATCAATAAATTTATAAAATAACTTTGAAGTTGTTTATTTTTCACTTTAACGGACTGTCATTAGTTATTTCGTTGAATATAACTAGGTAAAGTATAAATTTTTCATACATTACATACTTTAATTGACTTGTCTAGTTATTTCATGAAATACCTAGTTATTCTATAAAGTAAGTGAATTATACACTTAAACGGTAACATATATATTTCAGAGTGAAGAAATTTCATTACTTTCGTAGGAAACTCCAACTATTATTTAAATTACTTTGGAAAAAATGTTTATGTTAAAGCACATTTCACACAAAAAATAAAAAGAACTTAAAAAAACCTTCCACTTTGGTATATATATATATATATATATATATATATATATATATATATATATATATATATATATATATATATATATTAAAATTGAAGAATTGCTCAAACAATGGATAAAAGTATAAAATATCTCTTATATTTATATGTTTTACAAATGGAGGACAATGTGATTTCGGGACTAGAATTAATTTTTGCATCCCTTTGATGATTTTAATGTTGTTCTGAATGTATTATTTCTATATTTTAGTTAGTTTAACTAGCTTTTAAACAACAAAACAGAAATAAAAAAATGCTCACACACTAATATATTTTTAAAGAAAACACATTTGTGTTGGAACAAAACAAAATTAATAGAAAATAATTCGTGTGTGTGTGTATATTTATATATATATAAACAAGAATTACTATTTGTATAACTTACTAAATAAGATATTTTGTTTTTTAAAACATTCTTCTAGCTTTAAATTTTTTTAAAAAAATAATTTTCTTTTAGAAATTAGTTCACTCTGAAAATATATTGACTAGCAGAAGCTCAAATATTGAACAATTGCTGATATCTGAACAATATTATTCTGAATATGAAGTCTCAAAATCACATAATTCTTTGCAAAACAATATCGTACCAATAAATTATTAAATTTCAACTTTTAATAAATTTTTATTCAGTAATATACAGTTATCATAGAAAAAAATCGGCAAAAAATAAACACGTTTTTAATCAATTAAATATGTTCATTTGTATAAAGGCAGTTTTCAGCCAAACATAGCGTTATTTGTAAAAAAAATTTATCCAGATTGCATCCATTTCTCTTTGTACAAGTGAAGATGAGTGTTATTTGAAAGTTTGTAAGAGGCAATACATCTCTTTAATGTTAGTCCCATTTATTACATGTGTTTTGTTAAAAGTCATAAAATGAGATATGTTTATGTAAATATTATTGTTTTATTAAGGGATAAATCACCATCATCTTGTGGATGAGTGTGGTATAGTTATTGTTGTACAGCGAAAATTCATGTGCAATATTGCACATATTTTTACTTGCAACATTTTTGCTTGCGTGCGTTTTTGCTTTTACCATTGCATAATTCTTGTTTAAAAAAATAACGCTTTTATTATAATGTCATTGAAATTTCTCATGCATGAAACTTTTTAAAATTATACACGTTATGTAAGATTTTATGTATTTATAATGTATATAGGAGTATAATCACTTGAATTAATATATATATTACAATAAAAATAAATGTACTATACGAACTCTTTTATTATATTTCAACCCAGAATTGGTATTTAATTGAATTGTATTTTTATTTCCTTCAGCTTTTAAAAGAAGTTGAAATCAAATTATTAAGAAAATTATAATGCAAAAGAATTTCATCGCACAGAGCATAACAAAAAAAAATTAAATCGTTTTCCAATATTCGGAACTCTGTTTATTGAATTATGTCGCAGGAAAATGGCGAAATTAGGAATTTCATCAAATCTCTAAGAGAGATGATTAATTGACGGGGGATGTTAAAATAACGTCTCTTCAAGGCCATATCCCTGATAAAAGTAAGTGATTTTATCAAATCCCTGATCTGTTTTAGTGAAATGATGAAACGAACTAGTTAGGTTTTGCATTGGCAAAACGCTGTACAGGGGAGAGATACCTGGGGGTCGAGTCCTTGTACTTCCTAATCATACAGGTAGTACTATCGATGCCCTAAATATCCACCCCATATCTTTAAAAAAATGGCACCATAGGATTAACACAGGGATTGATATTTTAGTGCGTAAGCAACCGAGATGAAAGATGTTATACGTCAAAAAAATACAAGCTTAATTTTCTAACTATTTGTTGATTAGTTTCGAATAAATAATTTGTATTTCATTGACTATTGTTTTATTACTTACTCCTACGTTTAATGCAACCTATTTGTTAAATAAACACTTTTAAACTCTTGACAATATTATTTCATCATTTCACTGAAACAGCTCAGGAATTCGTTCAAATCCCTTACTTTTATCAGGGAAATCACCTTGAAGAGGCGTTATTTTAACATCTACCGTCAAGTGATCATCTTCCTTGGGGATTTGATGAGATTCCTAATTTCATCATTTTCCTGCGAAATTTATACTATTACTTCAGGAACACTTTTAAGAGAGTTGATACAGGATAAGTATAATGAAATTCAAAGCTTCCAAAAGATAATTCAATATCATCCTCCAGCATTATAAAAATAAAATAAAATATTTTTCCTTTTTAAATTGTTAGAATGCAGTATCTTAAGGCTTTTGTTATTTAATTATCTTAATCAGTATCCTACTTTCATAGGAGCGGTTATATTAAAAAGAAAACGAAAGCTCTGAGCTGAAATCTTTATGTTTAAAATTAAAAATTGGTGTTTTTTTGGGGGGGAGATAGGGTTCCCAAACAGTGCAACGCCACTGTTCCTTGACTTAAAATAAAAACATATACATTTTTAAACGTAACACTTGTTTATAGACACACTTGTAAATAACATCGTAAAATAATAATTGACAAAATTTATGTGTATAAGTAATATATACCGCAAAATCCGGCGTATAACGCGCACTTGTAACACAAAAAATGAGATCTATCTTTACGGGCGAGCGTTATACGCACTTAAAAATTAAAAAGAGATTAAAATAAAAAAGAAATTAAGACTTCTACATATAACGAAATACTATTTATCTAAAAGAAATAGCATTCCTTATGAACTCAAAAGATTGTAGATCTAAAAATATATTATTATTCAAAAGTTTAGAATAAAACTTGGAATAAATCTCTTCAAAACAGAAAAGTATTGCACATGTACATTTCAGATTTCTTTGTAAAAAAGGAGGCGTACGTTATATGGCGAATATACACAAAAAAAAAATGCTTGAAAGCATACGTGGGGCGTTATACACCAGATTTTACGGTATATATATATATATATTATTAAAAATATTTTTATACCGCACATAAACCCTCATTTATTCGGACAATCACTATAAAATGCAAATATAAAACTAAATTAAGTTATAAGTATTTTTTACCACCTAATACCTATCATGTAAGTTAGGTAATTCTCTCCAGTGCAATTATTTATCATTTTACTTAGTCTTACATCAAAATACGTGCTTTTTTGCTGTACATAGCATTTAGCTATGCACCTTGGTTCATTTCTGTTGTTTTAATGCGGACTTTCATTAATTTAAACAACGTAGAGACTCAAATAGTCTGGATTAATAAGAATCTACTGCAATTTACATTGTTAAGCGTTTAATTATCAAATATAGGTTTGAAAATTCAATTTTTTTTTTTCCAAAATATTATATCTACTAGTCTAATAATTTTTTATTACATTATGTATATATTCACAATAAAATAAAAACTACATATATTTTGTTTATCTGAAGATGTTAATGCCAGATGTTTAAAAAATTGTTGTACTGTCTAAGTTATTTTAATACATGCAATATGTGAAACGAATGGTTTTTCTAAATTTGTATGTATTTTTGCAGCGTTTAAAGGAGTTTCACGAATGTTTTTGATGTTTAATATATATTTGAAAATATTTTAATATAATGTAAATTAAATGGAAAAAAAATATTTTGAATGATCTATATTATAAAGCTTTAAATAAATATCTATTTTTGTAGAAACTCGTTCAAGTGTTTTTATTCTTTCATGTAGATAGTTATTAGAGGGCAATTAAAGTTATGTTTTATAATGTATTTGTGTTTGTATATATGTAAGAGCGAGATAAAAGCTCTTGAGTGTATTGCAGATAATACACTTACACATAAACAATAAGTATTCACGACACGAAAAACTTTATTTGTCCACTACAAACATAATTACAACTACAGAGACATACATTGAAATTTCATTTGCACGCTCATCCCCTGAATAGGATAAATTTTAATTATACAATATTTCAAATAATTAACTAATCGTCTCGCATTTTATATATTAATTTTTATGAATGTAACTTCTATTTAATCATCGAAATTATGTATGTAATAATCCTTACCGTCAGTACACAAATTTGATGTGTCAGCATTTATACGATATTTTTAAAATATGGATAAAATTATTGCCCTTTATAGTAAATTTGCTATTTTCATAAATATTGAATGGCTTGCTTTTTTTTATAGTGCTTTCAAAGAGTTTTGCATTCAGCTTACTGATATTTTTACGCACATTGAATTCATCTATGAAACCGTTAAGCAAAAGTTTTTTTCAATTTGGTTTTTATTAATTTTAAAATGCAACATGTTTACAAATCAATGACTTGATTTTAATTTACGCCTCACTCTGCAGGTTGTTGGCGACGGACCTCTTAATTATGAACCACGTTCGGGGACACCTGAGTTGGCACCCCTTCTTTAAACTTATATGCCTACGAAAAGATCTATTAACCTTCACAGATTTAGCGTGCATCAACATCTCTACACGGCTTTGTGACCACTCATTATCATGCCTAGACTATTCATTGATAAATTAGTGTTAGGTTCCTAAGAGTACAGCTTTTGATTCATTTTTTTCTCCCCAAAATTTAAATTCTACTTCAGCAATAAAAAGCGTAGGAAATAAAACCTTCAATTTTCCTGGAGTAAAAAAAAGTAATTAAAAAAGAAACTATATTAAACTGCCCAGTATCGCACACAGGAATTTTTAAAAGGGGGGCATGGTCGAAAGTCCACCATTCTTGTATCACGATCTTTTTGATTCTGTCGATTTTCCGGAACAAAAACAGTAAAAACTCATTATTGACTAAATAATTAGCATTAATTAATAAAATTAATCATTAATAACAAATATTTAATTAAATTTTACGTACTATATACTTATAATTATAATCAATCGGAAAAAAATCAAGGGCTTTTGGGGGGGTCCGGATCCCCAGGACACACCCCTTGTGTGAGCCACTGAAACTGCCTTATTTTCACGTTATGTTAATGATTGTATCCAAAATTTAAGTTATTTTCAGATCGAAAAGTTTATTCCAATATTAATATTGTATTCTGCCTTATGGAACACGCAGCATTTTTTTTACAACTCGTTTTCATATGAATTAATTCATTTTTCCCAGTGTAAAATGTCTTCCATATTTCGTTCCCTATATTTATTACGCTAAATGAGTGTTCCCATTTCTCACTTGTTAAAATAAAAGTTTTCTTATTTCTGGGTTGTTTTCAATTTTTAAAAACTCGGTATTGCAAACAGATTTATGAATTACAACCTTGCGAATTTTCATGAAAGTTCAGATATTTTTCAGTCTAAAAATGTGTTCCGAATTTTAGTTCAGACTATTTTACTGTGACCTAGGATAGTCTTAAGGTATCCGACTACGTTCGGAACCGTGATTTTAAAAAAGCGCATAAATGGATAATTTTCATGATATTTAGTGTCACTTAGATTAAAATACATGTATAAAAATGTTTTAAGGACATTTTGACAAAAAAAATTTATTTAAATACAATATTTCGGCAAAAAATTAACTTAGACTAACCTTTTTTCAAAATGTTCTCCTTTTGTGAAAAATGCTTCTTTTATAATAATATTTTGCCTGTATGTAGCTCAGACCTCTGTACAGAGGCTCAACTGTGATTTTTGAAAAATTCACATTACTTTCAGAGTTACTTCCATTTGAAATAATTATCGGCGTTTTTTTCTTAAAATTTCGCCCCTCTGTTGTCGTAAAACATGGATAAACCCACTTATAAGTTATATATTTCAAATATTCTAGTTGATACTCTGTACAGATGTCTGAGCTATATACAGGCAAAATATTATTATAGTAGAAGCAGTTTTCGCAAAAGGAGAATATTTTGAAAATGGGTCATTCTATGTTTATTTTTTTTTTCAAAATATTGTACTTAAGTAATTGTTTATTGTAATACTATTCTTAAAACAATTTTATATACATTTTCTAATCTAAGGGACACTTAATATCATAAATATTATCCATTTATACGCTTTTGCAAAATCACGATTCCGAACGCAGTCGGATACATTAACAGATCGCGCCAAGTTCCTAAAGAGGCAAAATCAATCAAGAAAGAGTATGTAGAAGAGAATTTAAAATCGATGGCTCAGCTAAAAACAAATGCTTGTCTTGTCAGTCCTTGACCACCCTATTCCTACGTCAGCACTTTTCGCTGTTACATCACAAAAAAAGCAGACCACAATTCTGCCTTGAAATGAAAGTACATACACATCCTGTCCTCGTCTTATCTTTCTCTTTTTGAATAACGAAAATGAAGATCTTTGGACGGCGGCAGAATCTTGGGAAAACTGTTGACAGACCCTTCTAATTTGCCTTTCACGGGTCCAAAGGCCCTTTGCTGGTTGGAGTAACAACAGAGGTGCCTATTCTCGGATACTCCTCTCTCTTTGAGAAAACCAACTGTTTTGTCGAAAAGAAAAACCGACACCAGATGGTGTTGTCTTGAGGCAGGATGGGGAGGGTAGAAATTCGAATGTGACTTTATTATGGAGAGTCTACTTCTGGCAAGCGATCGTTTTTGAAAACTTCTCATGACGTTAATAAGAAGGATGATCGATATAAATAGATTGAGTGGGAGGAAAGAATAACGGTTTTTAATTCCTTCAGAAATTGAGACTTGTGTCTAAAAATGGAGGATTTGTTTTTGTGGGTTTATGTTTTAACTGGAGGACGAAGGATAATATTATAATATAGTAGGTGCGTCTTACAAAGTCGTACTACTAATTTTGTTGTATAAGTATAAAAAGGAATTTTTGCTTTTGTTTGGTGGGGATTTATTTTTGAACAACTGATATATCATGTTGATTTGTTTATTTTGTTATTTTTCAAATGAATCTCGGTTTGGATTAATTTATTAACAGAAATTTTTATTTTTTTCATGTACCATATATTCCCGTATATAAATCGAGAATTTTGGGAAAATTTTTAAAATTAAAGTATGGGGATCGGCTTATGTGCAAATCCATGAATTTTAGGGAAAACGTATTTTCCCCTGAGAATCTATATATAAAAACGGTTTCTTTTTTTCCCCTTAGCCACACGCAAGAAATTTTAATCTCCTAACTTTTTGGATGGTTTGAATGGAAATTATATTTTAAAAGAAAAAAATCGAATGGATTCTTACAAGACAGCGTCAGAATTTGAATTCCTGAATAGTTCGTATCATTCGCATTCACTCATTGGGTTGTCTAATGGCATATAATCCTCAGGTAATAAGTTTTGCCTCCAGGTCATGAAATTTAGGTTGACGCTAACGTGCCGTATACAAATTTTTTTTACCCGCTTAATTTCCAAAAGAAAAAAAATGGCACTGGAAGAATAACTAGCACACACACACACAGTTAGTGTACAAGGGAACAAATTAATGAAAAAAAATTATGTTGGGTAACCATAAACCATAACTATCAGTTTTGACGTCTGGTGTTTTACTTAACAGTGGGGCCGTGGGTAGCCTGGTGGTTAGAGCATCGGACTCCAGACCTTAAGGCCTGGGTTCGATGCCCGATGCCACCAAATACCCTCCGAGTACACACGGAGTACGTGCTCGTTAAATCAGTGGGTCCGAAAGTTTTGTGGGCTGAATCTCGAGTGCAGGGGACTGGAGAATATTTCCCTCCCCTCCAGTCCCATGTCAAAATTGTGGAGGTGGAGATAGGTGGTGCCGCCATCTATCGTCCCTTCGAGGAATTTCGCCGAGATAATTCATACTGTCACCTGTATAGTGCTCAAGACCTAGGCCAACGACAGGCGTACTTCTAGCCCCTTGCCACGATGAATTTCGTGGGCCTCGTTCTGACTACGTCAGACAGGTAGCATTAGTCACAACATCAACTTAACAGTGATTTCATTAGAAATTATCTCTCTCACACACACACACGTTTTACTTAATACGCTACATTTTTGCCCTCATGGCATTATGGATTAATAGATTATGGATATTGTCCTTAGGATTATTTTTTTAATTCGGCTTACATACGTTTCGAATTTTGGATTAATTTTTGAAAAAAAAAGAAGCCCTACTGGCTAATATTCAGAAATATCCAGTACATAAAATTTCGATGTACTTTTTACTTGATCTTTGACCAAAAGCATAACTTTATTGTGAGATTTAACTTTAGGTTTTCATCTGACATATTGAGTTTGTAAAAAAAAAGTTAATCTGATGGATAAATCTAGATTTGTGTTTATTTGAATATAATGAAGAACATCTGAAGGTTTAAAAAATAGGGAAAGTGTCTATTTGATATCAATATTAAAAATATCTTACGGAACCTCAGTTAAAATATAATACAAAGATTTCTTCAAAAAAAACTTTATTTTTATATAAAAAAATTGAACTAATTTTTTAATTACTTTATAAAAAAAATTGTAAGCAAAACACGTTTTTTTAAAAAGAATATGGTAAAAAAACCTGATAAAACTAAGATCAAATATTAAATATCATAATTCTTTAATAATACTGTTGAAACCCCCACGATTAAAGGATTTATTCTCATTATTATTTAACACCCCACTTAAATAAGAATTCGTAAAAGAATCAAATCCATCAACTCTGCAGAGAAAAAAAAGATCATCTGGGGAGGCATAACGATAAAACTCTTTCATTTTGTCATATGCGTCCACTTTATGACCCCATTAGCGTCGCTGAAAACGTAAAATTTTGTCCGCTATGCACTCCGCAACCCATTTGTCAGCGAGTCTCGCCAAGAAAAAAAGGAATTCGAAAAGAATCCGCCACAACCTAATAAAATGCCGAAATAGATTTGACTTCTGCAAATTCTGCCAGTTAATCTCGGCACATGTAGAAAAAAAAAGAGGAGAGATAATAAATGGCTAAGTTAGCGATGAAGTTAATAATCGACGGTGTTCATTAGCCGTTCAGTATCGTTTTACTGCACTTAATAGGTGCTCCCGTTGGGCCCACTTGGCGGAAAAGAGTTATTTACTAAGGAATTTATATTCGCCAAAATTCCTTTTTTCTCGCCAACTGCAAAGTAATAAAAAGTAGTGCAAAAATTAACTAGTTCCAAAGTGAGAACTATTAATAAAATTAGAAAATATAATTAGAAAATTGGGTATTAAGACACAATGGAATATATTCTACTAACGGTGCATGAAATAAAAATAATTGTTTATCTTTAAACAAATATATATTTTTTTTGTAGATGTTTAAAATATATGTGTTATTTTACATTATCTTATATGTTTTGTCATATAATTTTTATAACTGTTCTAATAAAAATTTTGAAACTTTTCATAGAAAATGTATACATTTTTACAATATTTTGATTATAAAGAGTGTTTTTTTTCCCAGGTATAGAAGTTTAAGTTGGCATAACTTTCCAAGATGGCGACCGATTTAACAGCTGTCAAGTGATTTATTCTCAGTTTGTGGTTTGGCAATTCATCAGAACGATCATCAAGCAAGGCGTAGATTCGTCGAATGGGCCCAAAACGAGATTGCCGTTGTTCCCGATTTTCATAAGCGAATTTTGTTTAGCGATGAAGCGCACTTCTGGTTGAATGGCTACGTCAACAAACAAAACTGCCGCATTTGGAGTGAAGCTAATCCACAAGTGTATGTCGAAACACCGTTACATCCAAAAAAACTGACTGTTTGGTGCGCTTTATGGGCAGGTGGAATCCTTCTTCAAAAACGATGAAGGCCACAACGTTACATTCAATGGTGATAGAGCCATGATTACTAACTTTTTCATTCCTGAATTGAACAATCATGATGTCCAGGAGCTGTGGTTTCAACAAGACGGTGCAACATGTCACACAGCTCGTGCTACAATCGATTTATTGAAAGACACGTTTGGTGACCGCCTAATTTCCCGTTTTGGACCTGTGAATTGGCCTCCAAGATCTTGTGATTTAACACCGCTAGACTATTTTCTGTGGGGCTATGTAAAGTCATTGGTCTATGCGGATAAGCCACAAACGCTTGACCATTTGGAAGACAACATTCGCCGTGTTATTGCTGATATACGGCCACAAATGTTGGAAAAAGTCATCGAAAATTGGACGTCCAGATTGGACTACATCCGAGCCAGCCGTGGCAGTCCTATGCCAGAAGTCATATTTAAAATGTAATGCCACAAGATTATCTTTCGAATAAAAAAAAAAATTCATGTCAATGGAATGATACATCGTTGTTTTATTGCAATTTAAAGTTCTATACCTCTAAAAAAAACACCCTTTATGTAAAAACTTATCTAATTCAACCGCTTAACCATTGTACCTTTAAAAAAAAATGTTTATTTTTTTCTTTATATTTTTTATTTGGTTCGTTTGTAGCAGAAACGAATTCAGTAATTCTACTCAAATTTAACTAAAATATTTTTTAACAAATGAAAGGAAACAGCTTGCTTTCATAAATACAAAAAAAAAAAATGTTCTACATCCAAAGAATAATTAAGTTACTTAAAACATAATCAATAAAACGCTTCACAATATGAAGCTGATTTGAAACATGTTTCGACTGTGAAACAAATAAGTAAGAAAGTAATTGTGAATAAATTTTTTGTGGTTCTATATTAATAATTCAATTTTATACATAAATTTATTACTATACACAAATAAGTTTTTTTTTTTAAAAAAAATTCATTAAAAACGAACAATGAAAAACAAACAGAGATCATTAATCTATTTTATTCAAAGTGAAATATACAACAATTTGAAATATTTTTAAAATTGTATTTGAAATAAATTAATTAAATAAAATGATTAATAATTTCATGAAGAGTACTTAATAAGCAGTAAATACAGTAAAATTAAAGTACATTAAAATAATATATAATTTACAGGAATAGTTGTTTTCAGTTTCAGTTACGTTACCTGAATTTTAAGCAATTCGTTCAAATACTTTTTTAAAACTGTTTGGAAACATGATAAAAAATTATTTCTTATGTTTATAATAAATGATCAATAATTAATTATAATTTTTAATTTGTTCTGAGTTCATCTCACGTCATTAGCCCTAATTAATATGGATATGCTAATAACAGTAGTCAGAATATACCATCCCAGAAAATATCCATCTTATACCGGTACAACTATAAGTAATTCAGTTCATGGTACTGGAACAAAAATGATTTTTTTTAAAAAATTTCTACACTATATTGGTTTTCTGAAAAAATTTTGAGATGACTTTGTAAAATTTACTGATACATTTTTTTAATTTCATTTCTCAACACAAAATTCAATTAGTTAATTTTTTCTAAAATTTGAAGCAAAGCTCAGTCATTGTTGTATTCAGGAACGAAGACATAAGTGTGTAGTTAAATAAATTGCAAGAACTAATGATGTAATTTTACATACTCTAAATGAATGCAGAAATTTTAATTATTTGCTTTATCTGAATTTTACAAATTTATATTATCTAATTATTTATGCTAACGAACAGTGTAAACCTAAATTTATTGTGGTTAGTTTAATTTTTAGCAAAAGCACAATGTCTAATTTTAATATGCTAAATATAAATACAAAATGATGAGTAATTATTTTGTTTAAAATGTGTTGTTTTGTATAAATACGGTTTATAATGCGTGAGTATTTTTACTTTAAATAATCCATTGAAAAAATGATTGTTATAAAATTTGAATTATTATGATTATTATTACTGAGAAATAAAAACTACTTTTACGAAAATAAGTTTCATGTCTTTACCAACAATATCAATAATTTTTCAAGAACTATTTATAACTATTTTTAACTACTCAAGAGCTACTCTCTCTCTCTCTCTCTCAATCGATCACTAAATTAAAATCCCAAAAGCCAACTCTTCATAAAAAAAGCTAAATTTTTTATGAAGCCAAAGCTTCATAAAAAAGTAAAAATTAAATAATTTTATATAAGGAACCATTTTTAAAATAATCTTTTTTCAAATAGCATATACATGAACAGAGAGAGAGAAAATCAAATTAAAATCATTTAAAAATTATTATCATTTTATCTTCCGAATGTATATAATTAAAAAAAATTATTTCAGAAATAATTTTTAAGTGGTCTTAGGAGTGTTAAATTTCTCAAGAGACCTGAAAATATAAACAATTTTCAAACAAGTATAATTATTTTAAATTTAAATTAATTAATTCGAATCTTTTTCTTGGGGCTTGAGAAAAGTATGAAATGCTTAAAATATAATCATAATTTAAAAAATTATAAGCATATGAAAATAAGAAAATTTTCTATAAGAAATATTTATTAAGTTTTACGTCGCGCATGCTATTCTCTAAAATAGTAGCTTTAATTACCAGCTATAAGTTGATTTATAAAGTTAAATGTATTATTATTACACTGTAGCTATTTTTATAAAAATAAAATAAGAAATTACATATTTTAATACATAAAAAAATACATTTTTGCAAAATATTTAAAAAATTGCAATATTTTACAAATATTTTGAAATACAAAAGATATATAATACTAAAATTAGGTAGGGTTTAAAGAGTAACTCCATAAAGTTTTATACATCAGAGATTACTATTTTAGAAAATAACGTGCGCAACGCAAAAAATACTTAATATTTATTATAGAATTTTCATATGATTATGATTTTTAAAATGATTATTATATTTTAAACATTTTATACTTTTCTGAATCCCCATTCTTTTATAAATAATGTGTAAAAGATTCGAATAATTTAGTTTAAATTTAAAAGAATTATACCTGTTTGAAAATTGTTTATATTTTCAGACCTCTAGAGAAATATAACACCCCTCTGAGACCTCTTAAAGAATTGATATTTATTATTTTAGTTATACTTTGTAACTGTGTGCATGTAGTATTTCACATTTTCGTGCCGTTCATTGTTCATTTCAATCTTTCACGTTAACCTATGAAACTCTATAAATTGATCGTTTTACTTCCTGATATTGAAGTTATACATCTGGGATGGCGAACCATTGGCACGCGTGTCATTGATGGCACGCGGCGCAATATTTTGGGCACTCCACCGATCAAAACGATCAACCGCGATTGATTTTTTTTTCGCGATTGATTTCAGAAATTTTTAGTGAGATTTTTTTTCAGATCAAAGAATTTTCAGAAACTCTCAAGTTTATTATGTACCCTGATGTGACATGGTTTGATAAACTGAACTTGCCTCAATTCGATTGGTTGGAAATAGAAGAATTTGAAATGCAACTTATTGATTTCTAGTCTAGTTCAATGAGGATTCAAAAATTTATTGAAGCAATTAAAAAGTTAGAATTGATTGAAACAGAAAAATTAACAAGCAATATAAGTAAAAATGCCAGTATCGAAATTTTAGAAACAATAAACTCGATTCCAGACACGTTTAACTGTTTGAAGAAGCAGGCTCATGTTATATCTAATATATATTATAAATGTGAAAGTTTGTGAAAATCTTTGTTAGTCTTTCACGCAAAAACTACTGAATGGATTTTAATGAAATTTTACAGTAATACAGCTTATACATCAGAATAGCACATAGGCTATAATTTATAGCATAGACTATAATTTATAAAGATTTGGGAAAAGTGTCAAAAATATAACGATATTTGTCAAGTAAGTAGGAAAAAATTCTGTTTTCTGCTAGCAATTCTGGCATGCGCTGCAAAAAAAACCACGTCTGCATATATCTATCTTTTGTTTGTGAAAAACCTTTTTTGTTTTTTGGCTACGCAAGGTGCTCGCTTCTAATTAATGCCTATTTTTTTTATTTCAGAATCAAACTAAGTTTTGAAGGGAGAGGTTGTTATAAATCTCTCTTTATTTTAATGTTTTTTTAACATCTTATTATGCACATTTGGTAGTAAGTACCACACCAACTTAGAAGGAATATTCTACCAATAATTAGCAGGAATATTCTTTGAAATCCAATCTTCCAAGATATATGGCAGGACGGGTTCCATGATGAGTATTTTAGCGGAAAAAATAGTTTGTCAAAATTTAAGTGTCTTATGTTTTTGTATGTTAATGAAGACCTTAGAAAATGATTTGACTACTTATTTTAAGTGAACGGTATATATAATTAATTTTACAGTGGAATATCTTTATTTAATTTATTAGCTCTAACGGATTAAATTTTCCAAAGTGGAGTATTTTGTTTATGTATATCCCTTAATTTTAAATGTAGCGATCCAAAAAAAATATTGTATGAAAAAAACTACAGTAAATCATAATGCGGTTGGATAAAGTATTATAGTGCATTTCGCCCCTACACGGCGGGTCTTACAAAGCTCTAATAAAGCCCGAGTTATGAAAGTAGCTACGCATTTGCCAACTTTACTCTATCGTTAACATTTCGCCATGTTTTTTATGGAATCGTCATTATAATTTAAGAAACGGCGTTGCTTGCGAATATTACAATTTTAACATAAAATAAATACTACAGAAAGTAATATTAATGAATTATACTTTCAGATAAAAATTATTTACACTATTTTAAGCGTTCATTACACAAAACTTTTAACAATGTGTTACTTTTGCTGAGCAGAGATCATCTTAGGAAGGTATTTTCAAAAATCGACCCTCAAGAGTGTTACGGGGAGTTATAAATAAAAAAAATCCTTTTTATCAGCTTTTAGATCTACGTACTTAAATTTTAGCAAATGTGTTTTATTTCTCTCTCTTTTTTTGTTTGTTTAGCTGAGCTACGCAAAAAGCTTTTTTTTTTGTTTAATTTGCAATTCACGTAAAATTAACTCATTAAAAACTTCTTTATCCTTCAATCTGTGTTGTTCAATTTTTCAGTTCACCCGTGCGAAGAACGGGTATACCAGCTAGTTAACCATATTTTCATCGACCTATGCCTACGAGTCATTATTTTCAGAGATAAAAAAACATTAAAGACTCGCTTAGAAACCATTTGGCAGATGACTTCAATTCAGCATGCATTCTGTTAAAAGTAACACATTGTCCGATCCTAATATAATTTGTCTTCTAATCTGCAAAAGCAGAAATCATACTAATGTTACTTTATATATAATTTGAATTATACTTTTAACTAAAACATTACTACTATAAAATACAAAATGTATTTTTCTGTAGTAAATAAAGAGGTTTGAGTTTTGTTAGTATTTAGTTTTATTATTTTCCCAATAATCACAAGTCAAAACTATTGACGGCACGTCTATACCTCTAAGCATTTCTTTAGAAAAAATGGCACGTTGGCCCATGAAGGTTCGCCACCCCTGTTATATATAATTATGATATAAATTGATAAAACCATTACATTTTTTTTAAACTGTGAGTGAGCCTGGGTATTTTACTCACACACACACAAAATAATTTTTTACTTATTTAATGCAATCATGAACGCAGCATTCAGATAAGTATCAACTAAAATTTCCAGCCAAACTTGGCGAAATTCCTTATCGAAAGAAGAGCACTAAGACCATATGAGCTGTGGTAACTGGATCCGTTAAGCGACCTAAACTTTATGGTGATACCTTGACCCCTTCTGGGGCCTTCGGTCCCTTATGCCACCTTCTACTGGGCGCCGCTGGTTTTTAGGAAGAAAAAGCATTGTCGGCTCTTTATCCATAGATAGGATGCTCTGTTTTAATTACGTTCTTAAAAAGTGGCTTAGGAATTTCTGAACATCTCTTTTCTTGTGTCATAATGACTTCATCATACAATAGTATAACCTTTGTTTTGTGTATGCCGCCAAAGTTATTTGATGAAATAAGTGGTGTATAAAATATTTATTGTATCTGAGATTCGGAAAAGCAATAGTTATCGCGTAAAAAACAATTTGCAGGAAATATCTTCGTCTCGAAGAAGAGTAAACATATTCTATTTATTACAGTGCTTCTCAAACTTTCAACATTTGCCACCCAATATTCAATCCGAATTTCCATCGCGTCTCCCTTCCATACAATAACAAAGTTTTGAGTTCAATAATACTACACTTTGACGCTAAAGCTACAATACCATTTTAACTTCTTAAGTGCCATTGGCGTATATATACGTCTCACACAGTTAAAACGTTAATTATCCTGGACATATATATACGTCGTTCCAAAGAACGATCTTTTCTGTCCACTGCTACTCATAAAATTATTCCAAAGGCTTTGGAATGCAATAAAATACTTTGACAGTGTTTGCGAAGGATTTATTTATTTCGGAGTTTTTGCTTATTTCTTTTGCTTTTCTTCCAACCCAATGCATTACATATGCACACCTACGTGGCACTAATCACGTGACTTTTAATCGGCAGTTAAAGGGTTAATTGAAAACAGTATAAATTATTAAGATAATTGTTAATTTTTAAACATAATTTCATATACAAGAAGCTCATGGGGGCAATGGTGATTATTAAACTTGTTCTTAACTTAATTTTGTTAAATTAATTATAAAATACATTGTGTAGTACTGATACATTTATAAGTGTGTTATATCAGTGTAAATGTGTATTTTACTTTTTATTATGTCAGAAAGGGTTTTTTGTTTACTTTCAGTAAATTAATAATTTTTTTAAAATAATCTTTTG
Organism: Trichonephila clavipes; assembly: GCA_019973935.1. Lineage (NCBI taxonomy): Eukaryota > Metazoa > Arthropoda > Arachnida > Araneae > Nephilidae > Trichonephila > Trichonephila clavipes. The sequence goes on along the minus strand of BMAU01017962.1, from coordinate 801,429 downwards.
TTTCCAACTTTTCAATAGGCTCGCGCCCCTCTTAGAGTTACCACGCCCCCCTAGGGGGACGTGCCCCACAGTTTGAGAAACGCTGATTTAATACTTTTAAATAAGCTCACACATCTTTTTATAGGAGAAAAGACATATTTCTCTTGTTAAGCAAAGATCCACTCTAAGAACGGGTATTGCAAAAATCGTTTCACAAGGGAGGAGGGATTGCGAAGGAGTTGCACACTAAAGTACTCGTTTTTGAACTGTAAAACACATAGGCATGGATTTTGGGAAACATGTTTCTTTTGTTGAATAGAAATCCGCTGAGAATGGGTTTTGCTTGAATCGAATTACATGGTTGGCTACAGAGGCGTTATAGATAAAAAAAAATCCTATTTTTTTAACAGTTAGATTTACAAATTGGAGTTTAGCAAGCGTGTTACTACTTTTTGAGGAAATCGACTCCAAGGGTGTGGAGGAGGGGAGGGGGGCTACAGGATCGTGAAGGATAAATATACTTCTCCCTCAGAAGTCCTGTCCTTTTTAAATCAAGAAATGAGGACTACATATATATAAGAATATTTTTCAGTACAATCAAATACTTAATGTTAGTATTTGGATCACAATGACTTAAAAATGTGTTTAGTGTTAGAATGTCATGAGGTACATTGTGAAGCGGGCGGGCAGTGACCAGTATATACATAAGGGCCAAACGATGTGGCTATTAGATCTTTTATTTTAAAATACAGATAATATTTCAGATTTAATGTAAAAAAGTGTGAATTAAAATTCATAACAGAGCAAAAAAATGTATTTATTTTAAAGCATATTTATCCCGGTCGAAAATAGATTTTGAGGATTACTTATGATATTAATCGGGAATCTTTAACAAAAATTTTTTCAATCTCACAAATCCGAGAAGGGGGGAGGGATCCCAGGAAAATGAACGCCATTCTAAGAGAAAATAAATTGCTTTCTAATTCTCCTTTTCATTTCATCCTTTTATTTATGTATTTGCATTCGTCAATCTACAAATATCTTTGATTTCTTTGAGACGTACATTATTGTAAAAGCTCTAAATACACTGCTGGACAATTGCTAAGGACGGATCACAAATTGCTATGTAGCATAACATTAAGCGAGACATGAGGCCTAGTAGGATAAAATATAGTTGCCACACTGTTCAGACATTAGAATAAAGAATATTTATTGTTCTGGAAAGTACAAAAACTGTGAAACATCTGAAAGAAAAAAAAATGTTCATTTGATCTGCGTACGGAGAAATGGAACAATGCATCTAAAAGTCAGCAGGCACCTTAAATAAAGGTATCAGTACGGGATATGTCCACCGTGGAGTGTGATGCAACATTCCACACGTCGTACCATACTTTGCACAACATTATCCAGCAGCTGTTGAGGCAATTTATCCCATTTCTCTGTGAGTGCACGGATGAAGGTGTTCTTGTTTGTCGGATGATAGTTTCGACCAGCTACTTGCCTCTCCAAAGCATCCCACACATTTTCAATGGGGTTTAGATCTGGAGAACGCGCTGGCCATACGAGACGTTGAATACCCTCGCTGTCTAGACAATCCTGAACAGCGAGTGTTCGATGACATGTTGCGTTGTCGTCCATAAAAACAAATTTATCACCGACAGCACCACGGAAAAGACGAACGCGTGAGGAAGTAGAACTTCATCAATGTATCGTTGGCCCGTCATAGTCCCATTCGCAACCACATGTAGGCGCGTGCGGCCATTGATCATGATGCCGGCCCACACCATGATACTGCATGTCGGATATCGGTCCTTTTCCTGCATATTTTCTGGACGATAAGCAGTACCACTCTCGCGCCAGATCAGTTGGCGTCTACAATCCGATGACAGACTGAACCTACTCTCATCTGAGAATAGTACGCATGCCCAGTCCTGTTCAGTCCAATTGTGATGCTCACGACACCATTGCAAACGGGCAGTACGGTGCTGTCTGGTCAATGGGAGACACACAACAGGTCTGCGTGCGTATAGTCCTCCTCCCCTCAAACGTCTGGCAACAGCTTTTCGGGAGATCTGCTTTCCTGAGGCAGCAAGAAACTGATTTGCCACCTGCTGAGCTGTGGTGCGCCTGTTCCTTTTTGCTGATAGGACGATATATCTGTCTTCTGCAGGCGTCGTATTTCTAACACGTCCTCCCCCGTGCCGTCTACTACACATTCCAGTAGTTTTAAATGACTTCCACAGCCGTGAAACAACGCTGTGAGCGATGTCGAACTCCCTGGCAACATCTGTTATTTTTCGCCCTTCTTCGATCATTCCAATAATTCGGCCACGCATAAAATCATCTATGTGATGTCGGGAAGACATGCCAAAAATTTTAAGTTCGTCTATTAAATCTTTCCTGTTAAACTTTGACTTGAAACAACAACTGTCCACACGCGTCAAAACCTTTAAAGCTCTTATGAACGCTATCACGTGATGAACAGGCGTGGAAAAAAATTTGCATACTCATACTTCTTCTGACTAATATCCCGCACTTATTCTAATTTTCCACATTTTGCTTCCTTTCATTTTGTGGTTGCTATGGATGATAGTGTTATCCGTCCTTAGCAATTGTCCAGCAGTGTATTATGAGTTACATAAAAATGGGCTCAATTCAAGACGGTCACAGGATAAAGACAAACACGTGTTCTCCATTGAATTCAAAACAGACATCAAACTCATTGTACTTATTGTTCTATTGTAAAACTTGGAGAAAGATTTCAGATTTTATAATTGGGTAAAAAAATGTTCAAATGTTATAAAAAATAAATTTCTTCAAAAAATTTTTAATTTTTTAAAAATCCCATTTTATATGCATGGATTTTTAAATTAAATGCCTTTTGTCTATCAATGTACATTATTGTTGCTATTTTTTAAGAAAAAGTTTCTGAAAAGCTCAAAAGTTAGCAACAACGAAGCGCATGAGCTGATTACATGGAAACACTTGATTGCTTTTATCGTGTGACTATGACGTCACATGAGATTTTGAACTGTTTGGCTAAAAACACGTGGTTATCATTATCATGTGACTATGAAGTCATATGAATTGAGCCCATTATTAAGAAACTATTAGATTTTGAAACTAGCATTCAGTAAGTACCACAAGCCAATTGTAATTTTACACAGATTTCAAATTTAAGGGGAGCATAAGGAAACCTCTATACCGGCAATGTTAAATTGGCTGTTTTCGATGTACCTTTTCTCAAAAACTGTTTTATGTACATGTTTGAAAATTTTCATAAAATTAAAGTAAACCTTTTTCATTATTCTGAAATGAGCTTTTAGCTAATTTTGAATTTTTTCATAATTTATAAAATATTTTATCAAACATAGTGAAATTTTTGACCCATTTGTCACATGAAAAAATTCGTAAAAGATAAATTTTTGAGATTTTTACAAAAAGTTCATTTCAGTATATATTAGCCGTCATTATAAATATATCATACAAAAATCTACATACCTGTGAACAGTAGTTTCTCAGAAAAGATACATCGAACTCAAAATTTACATTTTGAGATAAATTGATTTTAATATATACAGTGAGATTTCTAATCGGCTAGGAAATTAAAAAATAAAAGGCTCAATGTACTATAAAAGATACATGTTTTGTTCTATATCAGACGTTCAACTTTTAAGCAAAAAAGAAATACTTTCTTTACATTTTTCGCCATTCATAATGGGTCTGGTCCAGTTTCAACGATTATTTAAAAATAGGTTTTAAAGACTTCTACTAACCCTAGAGGTTAAAGTAATGTAGTTTTAGAAAGGTTAAAATCTTAACAATTTAAAAATGTAAAAATCTCAAATTGTCAAAAAAAATAAGATTTTAGCTTTCCTACACCTCTTAAAAAAAGATGCATGAGAAGTTTTTTTTTTCAAATATCATTTCAAATTTAGAGTCAAGGACTATCGGAAACAGCTGTGGACCATGTTTGAACTCATAAATCGTATCGCTTAATGTCCATTGCTTGTTTGTCCCCAGAGTGTGAGTTGAGTCATCTCCTATCTTCTGTGTTGTACCTTGTAACTTTTGTGTTATCGTGCAACCACCTACAGTGAGAGGTTATCGTCAGCATACGCCAAGACAGTCGCCCCCAAGACGTTGTGTTGGGGGTGAGGTAAGCAGCAGACACTTTATGGGACTTATTGTCAGCAGAACCATTTGAGGAATACCCTTTTAGCTCGTAACTAACTCCGAAAACTACAGAAAAAATTGTTGTGGGTGGCAGGAACAGACCCCCTACGTTGATAGATACCCCCGTAACGTTCAGAGGTCAACCTCACCCTATTCTCAAATTTCCGAATCCTATCAAAGATTGTGCAATAACTTGTGGGTTGAGATAGTTTTAATGAGCATTGTTGACGGAGTCTGCGAGGAGTTTTCGCTGGAAAAAGTTCTTCTCAAAGTTATGATTTGTTTACCAGAGATTACTTGTTGAATTTCTTGTGACTTAAATAGCAGCAGCCAATTATTCCCTAGACCAGTCTAATCATTGTTATAAACTTTTTCGAAAAATTAAGTTGGTTTTCTTATTTTTTCTACTTGCAAGTTAAGAAACCTTGAAAACTATAGAATCTAAACAGAAAAAAAAATGGACAAAGACAAACAAATCTTCAGTATATATAACTATAACTATTGTAAAGATTCATTTTACTTCCACGCCCCCTTTTTAAAAAAAAGTTAAATCATACAAGTTCAAAAAATAGTTGAATAATATGTTTAATACAATTCAAACTGAATACACTAACGTTTTTTATTCTTTTTTCGCGAATAAATTGTTTTCTGAAAAGAAAAATTAATTTGTCAGCTTTTTAGAAAAATTATAACTAAAAAAGAAAATCCATTTATTTCTGAATGTACTTACTTCAGCTTTTATTTCGGTGTTTAATTATCAAGATATAATTTTAGCTATATCATCAAATACATGATCTAATTACACAGATAACCATAATAGAACGTTTATGTAATGAGAAGTGTAATATATTCATTGAGCTCATATCGCGATTATGAAAATTAGTAAGGTGACCAACCGTCCTCCTTTAGGGAGGACAGTCCTCCTTTTATAGGTCCTGTCCTTCCTCGAAAAGTGTCCTCCTATTTGTCCTCCTTTTCAATATTTTGAAACTGATCGGTTAATCTCTGGATTCAGAAATGCACCAAACATGTTTCCAATATGTCGAAGAATAGTCTGAAACAAATATCACAGGAAATAGTTTTCAATGGTGTTTTTTGACTTCATCACTAGTAAATTGGGCAGATGTAGAATACCTGTAGAATCTGATATTATATCTGTAGAATGAATGCCTGATATTAAAATCTTTGACAATGGTCTGTTTGAAGAAATTGGAAGACTGAATGTATATTTAAATTATAATAAATTGAAGCAAAATTGGAAAATCAACATGCTGAAATTGATAAAAGATGGGTTGAAATACTTAACCATTTCAAAAATGAACACATTCCAAATGAAAATTTAGTAATTCTTTTTGAATTTACGTTGTGCTGCCCTGGAACTAATGCACCAGTTGAAAGAGTCTTTTCAGTCGGTATTTTTGGACAAGTGAGAAATCAAAATTGCATGTGGATATTTTAGCTTGAGTACTTACAGTAAAGATGAAGGATATTTTTTGCTCCGAAATTTCCGATATATTAGAAACTAATCTATTGACAAACAAAAAAATGGCATTCAATGAGAAAATACTCGTTTAAGTAAATAATTAAAAGGGATGCAAGTATAATTAGCGTCTTTTTGTTTGAATTAATAAAATGTTTCATATATTTACATTGTAACAATTTCTTCAATTTTTTTGTCCTCCTTTTTATTTTAAAAAAACTGGTCTCCTTAAAATTAGGTCAGTTTTGAAAGGATAATTTCAGAAGCTCTAGTACAAGGGTTTCCAACCCAACAATTTTATATGGATTACACTATAAAATTTCAATGTCACAGTTAGTCATACAAACTAATTAAGAAACGCAATAACTGACAACATTATTACACGGTGCATTTTAACTATAATTAATGATACGAGAATTGTCCTAAAAGCTTTCAACAGGCAGGCAACCTGAGATAGAAATTCACATAATGAAATTAAACATTATACTAATGAGGTTTTTGTGAAGGGACTTTTTCCATTGACAGTTCTTTGCAGTTGCGGATGAAGTTTACTTGTGCTCATCAGTTAACTTGGATCTGTAAATATTTGTTGTATATTTCATATTTTGGTGAATACTTTTCTACGTAGATAGAAAGTTGCAAATATTAGAGCATAATATTAGATCATAATATTAGAGCATACAATTTTCATCAGAGGAAAATGCACCAGGTACCACAGGTGCATTAGATATTCAAAAATACTTATTTTATTAGGAAAAGTCCTACGGTATTTTAATTAAAATTTTGACCTCGAATGTCGAGTAAAACTGTTTAAAATTCCAAAGAACCAGAAAAGGAAAATAATTTATTTGATGCGATCAACGATGAAAGTCAGAAACAGGGGTTGGCAAAGTATGGCACGAGGTGCAATTCTTAGTGGCACTCTACACTGCTCTACAAATTTGCCAATTTTTGAATAAAATTGATAATTTTGAAATGAAGCTTATTCAATTAATTTCAGAATAATGGAAAGAAAAATTTACGGAATTATTTAAAAATCTGGAAGATAACTTCTAAGGGTAAATGGACAGATATATTTTAAGTTGTTGGAAGTCATTTCTGGAGAAATTAATTGTTTGAAGAAAAATCGGATTTGTTCTGCTGTAACGTTTGAAAGAATAACGGTAGCGCGAATTCTTGGTTAATTAAAATATGGAATTTATTTACGTCACAACTATTGAAAATTATTTACTAAATGATACATTACAGTTATTAAAGTTAATTATAGATTGTTAAGAGTCCACTATTTTGTGAGAGGAGGATTCGTTGGTTACCGCTCCCGTGCAAGTTCAAAAGCATCTCTCCTCTCATCTTCCGGTCGACGAGCTAGATTCCTCGGGGGTCAAAAAGGGGTTGCGTTGCAGCTGCAGATGCACGTGTGGGTGTCGGGTCCACAAAGAAAGCCGACTAGATGTTGATGTTTTTCGAGAAGTGACGTTACAGCTCTCGCCCTCTCTTATAGAACTTTTCCGTTGAGAAAAGTTTAATGGAATGACGATGAGACAACTGACAGATTACCGACACGTCCCTTCATCAAGCACCACTATATTTCTGAGCTGCAATTTTAACTACTAAAGAAAACACTGAACTAAATTTGGAATTACTTATTTCTAGTGAGTGAGTGTTCTTGCTAGGGAACTTACACAAATCCATATTACGAAAATGATCAATAGCAATGTAAGAAAACATACTATAACATTAAATAAAAATACAAACACTCCTATCACAATGCCTATTATCAATTATACTAACAACATGTTACATCAAATGCTAGTATAAGACCTTACACATAAAATATTCTTCGCCACAATACTTAATAAAAATTATATTAACGACATGTGTTGATATGATATGCGAAGTGTACAACCTTACACACAAAATATTTTTCACAATATGCCTCTTGCGTAAACTAAATACTCATGTATATTTTAAAACCTTATACACAAAATTAAGCATATTAATACATTTGCTTTCATGGCTTTATCTTTTGACACGCATCTCCATTCGAAATGATATACAGTACTAGTAAATAAATAAAATTAATACAATTATTAATCTTTAACTAAAAAAAACATTATAAGCAACAATTATTATTCATGAGCAAGAGAACATTGTTAACAATTCCTAATTATCTATCACCGATCTGTTGAGACTATCTGCATTTTTGTGATTTCTACCCGACCGATGTACAATTCTAAAATTATATGGTTGCAAAGCCAAAGCCCATCGCATCAATCTAGGGTTAGAACTAACGTTTCTATTCAACCACACCAACAGGTTGTGATCGGTCATAACTAAAAATGAATTTCCATCTAAGTAATAATGTAACTTTTTAATTGCGAAAACAATACTAGCACATTCCTTCTCTGTCGTACAATAACGCTTCTCTACCTCTGAAAATTTCTTACTCAGGTAAAGGATTGGATGCTCCTCACCTTGTTCAGTTAATTGAGTTAAAAAAAACTGCTCCCATACCTGCGTTTGAAGCGACCGTTTGAACGATGAATTCTCGTTCAAAATTTGGCGCGTACAAGACGAGCTTATCAATTAGTTTCCCTTTTAGTTCTCGAAATGCGTTTTCACACTCGGTTGTCCACGTAATTTCTCGCTTCTTTGCTCTTCCCTTCAACGCGTCCGTCAACGGAGCAGCGATTACCGAGAATAGATTTATATATTTTTGGTAATAACCCGCTAGACCTAAGAAAGCACGTATTTGGGTTTTCGTGCAAGGGGTAGGGAACTCTAGAACAGCCTGAATTTTGATCTCGGAAGGGGTGCGAAAACCCTGACCCACAATGTAACCCAAAAATTTGACATTTTGTTGCGCAAACTTACACTTTGAAGGTTTTATCGTTAACTTAGCTCTCTTTATTCTCTGCAGAACCGTTTCCATATGTTTAATGTGCGACTCCCACGTATCGGAGAAAATTGCGATATCGTCTAGATACGGGACAACGAAATCCTCTAGTCCATTAAGTAATTCAGCCATGAGTTTACTAAAGAAATATGGAGCATTCTTTAATCCGAAACTCATCCTTAGGGGTCTGTATGTACCAAAGCTAGTACAGAAGGCTGCGTATCGCTGTGCAGTTTTACTCAAAGGTATTTATTTGCCAATATCCCTTAGATAGGTCTAAGACGGTAATAAATTTAACCGCCGATACTTTTTCTACACGTTCTTCGATATTCGGAAGAGGAAAATATTCCGTTCTAATGATCCCGTTTAATTTCCTGTAATCTATACATGGACGAGGTTCTTTCCCAGCTACCTCAACTAAAATCATAGGGGACATGTAATCCGATTCTCCTACCTCAATGATCCCTAATTTTAACATTCGGTTAATTTCGTTTTTTAAGATTTCATTTTGTCGGTGCGACATTCGATAGGGCTTCGTCCTAACTGGTTGATCGCTAACTAACTGGATTTCGTGTTCAACCAGATTAGTTAAACCGGGATTGTTTGAAAAACATTTAGAGTATTTACTTAATAATTCGCGCAGTCGATCCATTTGTTTGTCGTGAAGGTGTTTGTTCAACTCGCTAGCCTGGATTACGTCCTCGAAATCATAAACGAGAAAATTGTTTTCTAAGTATGGGATTTCTAATTCCTGGTCTGCGAGATAGTTTTTTGTTTCATCATTAATAATTACGTTAACGTGTTCTGGCCTTTTGTAATATGGTTTTAGCATATTTATATGATAGATTTGAGATGTTTCGCGTCTGCCGGGGATTTCGACTAAATAGTTCGTTTCCGAAATTTTATTTAAAATTGTCCCAGGACCTATCCACTGCACTGCTAATTTATTTGTTCGGGATGTAGCTAACACTAGGACTAAATCCCCATCCTTAAATTCACGTTTTACAGCGTTTTTATCATACCAAGTTTTCCGCTTAACTTGCATTTCCTCCATTTTATTTATTGCTACTTCTTGACATCTTTTTAATCTATTTATTAACTTAAACATATATTCAGTGACGAGATCACCCTCTTCTTCCGGTTCCATCCAATGTTCCATTACTAACGTCTCTGGGGTTCGCAAATTTTTCCCATACACCAACTCTGACGGTGACCCTGTACTTTCGTGAGATACAGTTCGTAACGCTAAAAGAATTAACGGAAGATGTTTGTCCCATTCGGAGCCTGCATCTAAACATAAGACTCGTAAGAGTCGTTTCAACGTTCGATGAAATCGCTCAACAGGGTTACTCTGTGGATGATACACAGAACTATGCCTGACAAGTATTCCGAATCTTTCAAAAAACTCGGTAGTCAGAGCACTAGTAAAAGAAGTACCCTGGTCACATTGTATTTCATGGGGAAACCCCATCCGACTAAAGATGTTTAACAGCGCATCTGTGACACTAATGGAACTAATATCAGACACCGGAATAGCTTCAGGAAATTTTGATGACATGCAAATGGCCGTGATAAGATATCGATTCCCTTTAGATGTGATCGGGAGAGGCCCACATGCATCAATATTTAGCTTAGTAAAAACCTCCTGAATAAAAGGGACCAATTTTAGTGGAGCTTTCTTTTTATCATTGGGCTTCTCAGCCCTCTGACACTGATCGCAAGTTTTTACAATCCGTTCCATATCTCTATAGCAATTCGGCCAGTAAAAATATGGGTTTAATTTGTCTTTGGATTTCGTAATTCCCAGGTGTGCAGATGTTCCCTCATGACACAAGGATTTAATGGGGTCGCGCAACTCTTCCGGCACTACTATTAACTTCACCACGTTACCTAACTTATCTTCACGATTTTTGACCAATAATTCCTTCTCTAGCGAATAAACCTGATTGGTAACCTGCACTTGACTGGCTGCCTGTTCGTATAAGGATTTAATCTCCTCGCTATTTTTTTGAGCATTGATTAAATTTTCTCGCGTAACCCTTAGCAGCGCTAATTCCGGAACATATTCCTGGAGTGCAGGTATTAAAATTTCGTCCTCTGCATCCGAAGAAACAATTATAACCTCATCTTCCCCTTTTTTAGCATCACCACTATCTATTCCCCTTTCTTCTCTAGCCACTTTGACTTGAGACCTTGTTTGGACAGCATTCAATATTTCGACTGGCAGGAAATTATAGCCTAAATTTCCTTTTATTAGCTCGGCCGTTTTATTTCCAAGCAAATATCGACCGTGTTGATTTAAGTGATTTCCACAAACCGCTGCCTTAGTTTGCACCGTTCCAAAATTTCCGGAAATTTCCACGACCGCCAAAGGTAAACAAACTAATTCTGGGCTTAACGGTTGTTTTACCCAAACATTTTCACCAGAGAAAGAAGAAGGATTTATGTATTTTGCACGTACTAAATCTATTGTCGCTCCCGTATCTCTAAGAATGTCTATCTCGTGACCATTCACAGAGCCCTTTGTTGTATATGAATTAAGAAAATCCGGGTTTTCATTTCCTTCAATATTATTGAAAGTTTCCGTCGTTTTGTTTTTTATTAATTTAGGGCAAACGGCTTTTATATGTCCGGGCATATTGCAATGATAACATCTTTGTATCACGCGTTTTTCAAAAGTTCTCTCTCTAGTACTCTCCGGAACAGAAGCTCCTAATCTAGGGGAAGTTTTCCCAAATCTATTTTCTTTTTCCTTGACCCTGAGTATGTCAAAATTTTATCATTTCTGCCCCACCTATCCATGGGTTTCGAATTTACCTTTTGGACGTCCTCATAATTATCAAAGAGTTCTGCTATTTGAGTAGCTGATTTAAGGTTTGCCCAATTATCTAAAAAATGATCTTACATACTAGCATTAGCGCGTGTTTTTAATTGATCTACCACCATTAGATCTTTAAGATCTTGAAAGGTATTTGTTTCTAAGCCAATCAGCCACTCATCTAGATAATTCGTAATTTCAAAAGTGAAATCCTTCCAGGTGCTATCGGATTTTTTCTGGTGTTGGACAAATTTTTGCCGAAAGACCTCCGGACTTAACTTGAATCTTTTAAGTAATAATTTCTTCACATAATCGTAATTTTCGGCTTGTTCCTCCGGTTCGCGAGCAATAAATTGCACGATATCTAGGGGTAACAAACCCAATAATTACCCCACCCACTCTTTCTTTTCTATTGACGCCCTTTTTAGCCTGGCGTTCAAAGATCACTAGATATAAACTAATATCTGACTGCTTAGGATCGAAATCTGGGATCAATTTTTTTAAGTTTAAATTAGAGGTTACAGAACATGCATTTGTAGAATCGTTTGATTCATCGTTTACCCTAAATCCAGATTCTATTTTAAACCTTTCTAAATCAAATTTCAGCTGTAATTCTTTCTCTTTTAATACCTGCTCCTTTACTAACTCCTCCAATCTTATTTTTTCAGCCCTTTCTAACTCTTCCAACCGCATTTTTTCAGCCCTTTCTAACTCCTCCAATCTTTTTCCGTTTGCAATGATAGTCTCATACAGATTTTTAACAAATTCCTCTTCATAACCTTCACTGTTAGTGATTGCAATTTTTATGCTAGGGACAGTCATATTTAATATGGCATTTATTCCTAATTCCTCAGCAAGTTGCAACATGTCTTGCTTTTTCCCTTTTCCAAGGAAAGCCATTTTTTAAACAATATCAAATAAATGTCACGCTAAATTTTGCACTATTGTTACTATTCTCTATTAATACAATAACACTGGTCCCATGCATACACAGAAATACACAAAGAAAAACTTAACATTAAAAATAATCAAAATCATTCAAGAGACTTAAAACACAATAAATCTTAAGCTAAAATTGCACACACAATGCTTGAAATACAATTACAATTCTCTAGAAACAAAATAACACTGTTCCCATGCAAGAAAAAACACTAAGTATTTCAAAATTTGTAAAGGACACTTTAACCAAAATTCCTAATACAATATGCAGTTTGCAACTCAAAAATATAACAGTACTCACCCATTTGAAGTACTCAGCTTGCTGTCAGAAGCAAATTATGTGCAGTACTACGGCACTAGTGGTTTTGAACTCTTCCGTGTGAACCATGGTCCTTTTGACGAATCTTGAATCTTTCACCCTTAACAAAAGTGTGGTCAGTTTGACCAGCCTTGAATTCACTCGTGGCACGGCTTCAAAGATGAATTCAATCGCAGCACGGCTTCCGAAAATCGCTTTTCCTTCGGACACTCTCGCCGTTAACACTGTAGATCAGTTTGATCTTCTTTGAGCAGGACGCTCTTTTTCTCCGAAGCTGAATTCAATCGCAGCACGGCTTCCGAAAATCGCTATTCCTTCGGACACTCTCGCCGTTAACACTATAGATCAGTTTGATCTTCTTTGAGCAGGACGCTCTTTTTCTCCGAAGCTGAATTGAATCGCAGCACGGCTTCCGAAAATGTCTTTTTCTCTCCCTGCGTTGCGGTCCGTCCGTAAAAACCCAAAATTTCCTCCTCTCACGGGTCCTGAATGCTAACTTTTTATCCCAAAGCGCTGCCACCAAACTCTAAGCTGTAACGTTTGAAAGATTAACGGTAGCGTATTCTTGGTTAATTAAAATATGGAATTTATTTACGTCACAACTATTGAAAATTATTTACTAAATGATACATTACAGTTATTAAAGTTAATTATAGATTGTTAGAGTCCACTATTTTGTGAGAGGAGGATTCGTTGGTTACCGCTCCCGTGCAAGTTCAAAAGCATCTCTCCTCTCATCTTCCGGTCGACGAGCTAGATTCCTCGGGGATCAAAAAGAGGTTGCGTTGCAGCTGCAGATGCACGTGTGGGTGTCGGGTCCACAAAGAAAGCCGGCTAGATGTGGATGTTTTTCGAGAAGTGACGTTACATCTGCTTTCTGCTTTTAGTTCTGCATATCTACGTGAACAAGTCGTTTCTCATATGAAAAGTATTTTGAATCTACTAAGTTGTTTAACAACTTTGTGGAGTCAATTGAACATTCAGAGTGGTGTGAAATATTTAAGTCACAAATTATACCCATAATATTGTGATATAAAATAGAGAGATAGCAAGGGCAAAAGATTAGCATTAAAATATTTAACCATATTGAAGAAATGCTTATATTTTGTGTGTGTTTCTTAGTTTAATAATTAAGTTTAAAATATACATGCCGTAAAATCCGGTGTATTACACGCACTTTGAACACAAAAAATTAGTTCCAAATACAAGGGGGCGCGTTATACGCCGGGTATAAAAACGATAGCTTTAAAAATAACAAAAGAAATGAACGTAAAATAAACTTTATTTCTATGCATATTGAAATACTGTTTACTTAAAAGAAATTACATACCTTATGGACTAAAAGTGTTCTAGTTCTAGAAACATACTATTATTTCTAAAGTCTGGAATAATATCTCGAATAAATGACTTCAAAACATAAGAACATTGTACACGATCAATTCAGATTTTTTTTAAAGAAACAGGATGTGCGTTATACGGCGAACACACCTAAAAATTTAAAAAATGCAACTTGAAAGTATTGGTGCGCGTTATACGCCGGATTTATACCAAAATATATGTACCGTTTTAATTTTTTACTGATGCTGTAGAAATAATTACATTTTATGTTTATTTTTGTGTTAATAAATGCATTTAAACAATGCATAATTAATATATAATAAAACTCTAAATGTGTATTCTTGACTTCTATCCCCCAAATCTGTATAGATTGCCGCGGGAATCGATTTATTTCAAATACCTGTAGTGTACTTTCATAATATCGCATCATCATTACTCATAATGACGGATCATCCTTACTCATAGTAACGGATTTTTGATCCTTACGTCTTATTGGTTGTTAAAATCTACTATTGAATTTCATTGGTCAGAAGAAATGTCCTCTGGCATTTCTTCTATCTTCCCAGAATTCCACTCTGACGAAGGGAGTATATAAACTCCAACTTAATAATTTGTTATGTTGGAAAATAAAGTTTATTTTTGTAAAATCACTGCAATTTTGCTTTGCCACTCACAACACAATACACCAAAAATGGTAACCCGTTCTTTGAATATAAAATTTAAAAACTTCTAATGAATTTTTTTTTCCAACGTTGCCTGTGCCTTCCGTAAATATGGAGGATATTTCAGCGGTTAAAATTCCAGCTTTTGTTTCATCAGATCCTGCGCTATGGTTCGGGATGCTTGAATTGACCTTCGAATTGGCAGTTCCGAAGCCCATAACCGACGAACGCACTAAATATAATTATTGCGTAGCCCATTTATCTCCCGATGCGGCAATGGCAGTTCGAGACGTAATTCTTTCACCTGGGAGCATAAATCCTTATTCAAAATTGAAAGATGAAGTTATTGCCCGATGCGGTGAAAGCAAAAGCCAGGAAATTCGCTGTCTTTTAGCCGGAGAGCAGCTAGGAAATCGAAAGCCATCGAATTATTTCGAGTGATGCAACGGATCAGAATCGCACAACGTGACTGATTCACTTCTTTCGGAATTATTTTTACAGCAGTTACCACCTAATGTGCAATCCATCCTTGCAAGTATTCAACCCCTTACAGCTCAAAAAGCTTCAGAAGTTGCTGATCGTATTTTAGAGGTAACACCTGTACAGGTAAGTGCTGTATCAAAATATTCCAGCGCCAATTCTGATGATAGTAGTGAATCAAAACTCCTCAGAGTTGAAACTTTTACGACAGGAAGAACTACGACGATCGAGAAGTTTTTCTCCGAATCGTTTCGATTCTCGCAATCGCGGAAAGAGTCCTAAGCCAAAAGCATCAAATTTATGTTGGTATCATAATAAATTTGCCACAAAGGCAAGAAAATGTATTCAGCCCTGTTCTTTCCAGGAAAACTTGAACGGGCAGGAGTAGCGGCGACGTATGCCTTGCCTTCGACTTCCTGTCGCCTTTTCGTTCGCGATCGTAAATACAACATTTGTTTTCTAGTTGATACCGGAAGTGATTGCTCAATCCTTCCCGCAAATAAAACTCTAAAACAATCTTCTCCAGTTCAAACTTTTATTGCTCTGCAAATGGTACACCCATTCAAGTGTACGGGCGTAAATTAATGTCATTAGATTTAAGTTTAAGACGAAATTTTGTCTTTCCATTTTTTATTTGTAATGTGTCTAATGCTATTATTGGTGCAGATTTCTTACATTATTTTAATATAAAACCTGATTTAAGAAATCGTACTTTATTTGATGCTTCTACAAAATTAAATTGTCATTGTATTAGAAATTCTAATATTTTCTCAATTAAAACTCATGTTATTGATAATGATTTTTCTAAATTGTTGAATGATTTTCCTAATATTGTAAAACCACCTTGTGCAAACCAAACAGTTAAGCATAATGTAGTTCACTATATTGATACTTTTGGACCACCTGTTTGTGCTAAACCCCGTCGCATGGCTCCAGACAGATTAAAAATTGCGAAAATGGAATTTCAGCACATGTTGGATCTAGGCCACATGCGCCCATCCAGTAGTAATTATTCTTCCCCATTGCATATGGTTCCTAAAAAAGAAAGCAATGATTGGCGCCCTGTTGGCGATTTTAGAGTATTAAATGCTCAAACAAAAAAGGATAAATATCCGATTCCTAGCATTCTTGATTTTACAAGTGATCTACATGGGGCAAAAATATTTTCTCATATTGATCTTGTTAAAGCGTTTCACCAAATTCCGATTGCTTCCGAAGACATACATAAAACTGCTATTTGTACACCATTTGGTCTCTTCGAAAGCACTCGAATGCAGTTTGGTTTGTGCAATGCGGCTAGCACTTTTCAAAGATTTATCGACGAAGTTACTCGTGGTTTGAAAGGTGTTTATGCTTTTATTGATGATATCTTAATTGCATCTCAAAATGTTCAAGAACATACTACCAATCTCCGTGCACTTTTTGAAAGACTTGATTATTATGGCTTAACGATTAAACCTTCAAAATGTACTTTCGGAGTAGATAGTTTAAAATTTCTTGGATTTCAAGTTTCCAGTGAAGGTATTTCACCTTTTCCAGATCGAGTCAATGCTATTCAAAACTTTCCTAGACCTAACACTTTAACGCAATTATGTAGATTTTTAGGAATGTATAATTTTTATCGAAGATTCATTCCTAAAGCAGCCCACATTTTAGCACTCCTAATAAAATTTTTAGGTCACACAAACAAAAAGAAACCATGTCGTCCTTCGAAAAGTCCGCAAACTCCTCTTGAATGGACTGAAGAAGCGGAAAATTCATTTACCGCTGCTAAAACAGCATTAACTGATGCAACTCTTCTTAAACATCCGATTCCTGGTGCTACTTTAAGTGTTTGGACCGATGCATCAAATTTCGCCATTGGTAGTTCCTTGATGCAACTTTCTAATAGTAACTGGAACCAATAGCATTTTTATCTTTAAAACTTTCTAAAACTCAACAAAATTGGTCTACTTATGATCGAGAACTTTTGGCAATATATACTTCAATAAAAAAAATTTAGACACATGCTTGAAGGTCGCGAATTTATTATATATACTGATCAAAAACCCCTAACATACGCTTTCAAGCAGAAACCAGATAAATGTACCCCACGTCAACTAAGACATCTCGATTATATTTCACAATTTTCCACAGATATTCGCTATGTAGTTGGAACAGAAAACAAAGTTGCAGATGCATTATCTAGAGTAGAAATTGATGCAATTATAAAACCACCCATTTTAGGCTACAAAAAGTTTGCTCAAACACAACTTCATGATTCTGAAATTCAATCTTTCCTTAAAGCAGATTCTTCTATTAAACTAGAAAAACAATATTTTCCCCTTGAAGACGTTTCTTTATATTGTGATAAGTCACTTGAAAACCCTCGACCTTTCGTCCCTAAAAATCTCAGACAAGTGGTATTTCAAAATCTGCATTTTCTATCCCATCCTGGAATATCCGCTACAACTAATTTAATTTCTAAGCGTTTCTTTTGGCCAGGAATAAGAAAAGACATCGAAAATAGAGTTCGAGCTTGTGAAAAATGTCAGCGAGCAAAAGTATTCAAACATACCAAAGCTCCACTTAACACATTTGCTCTACCCGATGCTCGATTTGTCCACATTCATATTGACTATATTGGACCCTATCCACCATCCAAAGGATATAAATATTGTCTTACCATCATAGACAGGTATACCAGGTGTGTGGCCTGAAGTTATTCCTACCGAAGACATGTTGGCAGAAACCACTGCTCGTGCACTTTTAAATGGTTGGATTTCTCGTTTCGGCACACCTGTTATGATTACAACTGATCAAGGAATAAATTTTGAGTCTTCTCTAATGAGAGAGCTTACAAACATCAGGGGTAGCTATAGAATCCATTCAGCTTCTTACCATCCACAAAGTAATGGAATGATAGAACGATTCCACAGGCATCTCAAAAGTGCTATTATTGCCCATGAGGACGATGGTTGGACCGATATTTTGCCTATCGTATTGTTAGGATTACGTTCGGCAATGAAGAACGATTTAAAAGCAACAAGCTCTCAACTAGTTTATGGTACTACTTTACGTTTACCATCTGATCTCATATCTTCAGAATCTCTTCAAACGTCAGTGACACCCACTTATGTTTCGAAGTTAATTTCCATGATGAGAAAACTTAGCCCAATATCCCCTGATTCTCATAGTTGTACGAAGAGCTATGTACACCAATCATTAAGTACATGCACACACGTTTTTCTTAGAAATGACGAAATTCAACCCCCTTTAACTCCACCTTACACTGGACCTCATTTGGTTAAAAGTAGATCTGATAAAATTTTTGTAATTTGTATAAATAATAAAGATGTAATTGTCACTATAGACAGATGCAGGCCAGCTTTTGAATTTTCAGAAGATTTTAATTCACAAAAGGTTAGTTCAAACTTTGAACCACCTCTAACCAAGCAACAAATTGAAGATAAAGCTGTTGTTGATAAAAATATCAGAACCACACGTTCTGGCAGGCACGTGCATTTTCCTAAGAGATTAACTTACTAATTCAAATTCTTTCTTAGTAATTTATATAAGTATATCTTTTATTGTATTGTGTATATAAATAATTGTATGTGTTATTGCAATTTATGTATTTTATAGTGCCTTATTTTTGTGTAAACAACAAACATTTTTATATTTGTATATTTTTTTATGCCGTTCCCTTCGTCACTGGGGGGATACTCTGTAGTGTACTTTCATAATATATCGCATCATCATTACTCATAATGACGGATCATCCTTACTCATAGTAACGGATTCTTGATCCTTACGTCTTATTGGTTGTTAAAATCTACTATTGAATTTCATTGGTCAGAAGAAATGCCCTCTGGCATTTCTTCTATCTTCCCAGAATTCCACTCTGACGAAGGGAATATATAAACTCGAACTTAATAATTTATGTTGGAAAATAAAATTTATTTTTGTAAAATCACTGCTATTTTACTTTGCCACTCACAACACAATACACCAAATACCCATTGGGCAATAGTCCGTATAAGCTTTAAGGTATCCGACTACGTTCGGAACCGGGATTTTGCAAATGCGTATAAATAGACAATATTTATGATATTTAGTGTCACTTAGATCAGAAAATGTATATAAAATTGTTTTAAGAATAATATTACAATAAAAAACTATTTAAGTACAATATTTTAACAAAAGATGAAAATAGAATGACCCATTTTCAAAATATTCTCCTTTTGTGAAAAATGCTTCTATTATAATAATATTTTGCCAGTATATAGCTCAGACCTCTGTACAGAGGGTCAAATAGAATTTTTGAAATATATAACTTAGAAGTGGGTTTATCCATGTTTTATACGACAACAAAGGGGAGAAATTTTAAGGGAAAAACGCCGATAATTATTTCAATTAGTTTGTGAATTTTTCGAAAATCATAGTTGAGCCTCTGTACAGAGGTCTGAGCTATATACAGGCAAAATATTATTATAATAAAAGCATTTTCACAAAAGGAGAACATTTTGAGAAAAGGTTATTCTAAGTTAATTTTTTGCCGAAATATTGTATTTAAATAATTTTTTTTGTCAAAATATCCTTAAAAATTTTTTATACATGTATTCTAATCTAAGTGACACTAAATATCATGAAAATTATCCATTTATGCGCTTTTTTAAAATCACGGTTCCGAACGTAGGCGGATACCTTAAAATTTATAAAACCTGGAAAACTAAACAAAATAGAAAACGGTTTGAAGATTTAGCATCGATAAGTCACGGGATTTTTTTTTTGAGATAAGAAAAATAACCTGTCGACAGAGGGCGCTAGTACAAACGACCGAGTTGGAAATATGCAAATGAGACAGGCGATTACAAATACGGATCTTGATCCAGATCAAATTCTCCGTTGCATGCCAACTAAGGGAACAAGGGTACTGAGTGAGAAAGACAAAGCTTTGTTGGTGAAGCTATTTTTCATGAACAAGGAGTCAGCGACTGTAGCACTGCGTAAATTCCTCCTTCAGAAAAATGTGAAGAAGGCCTTCAACAGTGGTACGCCTCATAAAGCTTGTTCAGCGATTTGAAGAAATTGGATCGCTCGAGGATCGTGTAAGATCCGTACGACCAAGTCTAAGAATCATTAGCAAACGTTGCTAGTTTACATGGCCTCCTCGGTCTTCAGATCTAACTCCAGTAGATTTTGGCTGTGGGTATATTAAAATTCCTGGGTGTATTGATCTCGTCCATCCAATCTATCGGAATTGAAAGATGCGATCCACCGAGAGCTGTCATGTATACAGGCGGACATTCTGCACTCTGCCGTTGCTGGATTTGTGACACGCTTGGAATGTGTCATCCCTTGTGGTGGTGGATACGTGGAACACATGCTGCTGTAATAAATGATTTTGTAACAATATTTCTGTTATTTGCGTGCTTTTCTTTCACTTATGTACGAACGCCACCTATTGGTTATTTTTTAATTTTTTTCTCTTCTTTTCTTGTCTTAAAAAAAACCTGTGACTTATCAATGCTAAACCTGCAAACCGTTTTTTATTTTATTTTATTTTCTGGGTTTTATAAACTTTTAAAGTTTATACGAACTTTCTGTCCAACCGGTAGTTACCACTGTATATGACACCCTGAATCCTATTAGTGGATTGGCTTGGCACGCCACAGCTAAAAGGTTTCAAAACCTGTTCAAAAACCTTTGGCGAGAACGAGACATTTAGCAAAAATATTAAGAAAAGAAATCAGATGTCAATGTGAATGCTATATGTTAGAAATGAGTGTATACAATGTGTTAAATAAAATGAGTGAATTTAATACAGCATATATTTATGTTAAATGGATGAATGATATAAGTATAAATTTTGTTAAATATATAAATGCAAATGTACATATCTAAAAATTTGTTCAGTTCGAGTTTTCATCACTTTTTGTAGGGTTTTTTAGAATTAAATCTCGTTGGAGTACCTATCCCTGTTGGACTTTAACCTCCAATCTTTGAAGTTCAAATGACTGTGAAGTTGTTTACACTTGCTCACTGATAGTTCAAAATACATTTACGCAAAAATATGAGAGTTAAATTTCAAGAATTACTTTCAGATAAATAAAGTAAGTTACTTCGTTATCATAATAATAAGTTAAAAATTAAGCTTTTTATTTCATCTCACATGATTTTTTGATAAACATGGAACACATCATCATTTTTCAATTCCTACTATTAGTTCACACTTCTCCCTATATATATATTTATTTATTTATAAATAAATATCTTGTTCAAAAAATTTCAATCGTTATAAAAACAATTTTTATTCATCCACTCAAGTTCAAATACATTTTTTAAACTTGTAGTGGATGATACTTAATGTTACTACATTTATTCAAATATTAATCCTTTAATAAATAGTAACAAACAAAAATAATAGTCCAACACCATATATAAAAAGGAAAAAACTCGTTGTGTCCCAGTAGCGCAATGGATAGCGCGTTGGATTTGTAATCCAAGGGTCGCGGGTATGAATCCTACCTGGGATGGCCTGGTTTCTGAGAATGTGATATATGAATGAATAAATAGTAACAAACCAAAATAATAGTCCAACACCACATGTAGAATGGATCTACATGTGGATCTACTTTGTCTCTTAATATTGTGACTCTGTCTTGTGTATGTACATATTTATATTAATTGTAATTATTTAATAAAAAGTAACTAAAATATAAAATTTTCCTTTGTTGACCCAAAGTAGAAATTTTTTTTTATAAAGTGTTTTTTTTAGAGGTATAGAACTTTAAATTGCAATAAAACAACGATGTATTATTAGATTGACATGAATTTTTTTTATTCGAAAGATAATCTTGCGGCATTACATTTTAAATATGATTTCTGGCATAGGACTGCCACGGCTGGCTCGGATGTAGTCCAATCTGGACGTCCAATTTTCGATGACTTTTTCCAACATTTGTGGCCGTATATCAGCAATAACACGGCGAATGTTGTCTTCCAAATGGTCAAGCGTTTGTGGCTTATCCGCATAGACCAATGACTTTACATAGCCCCACAGAAAATAGTCTAGCGGTGTTAAATCACAAGATCTTGGAGGCCAATTCACAGGTCCAAAACGGGAAATTAGGCGGTCATGTATTTCAATAAATCGAGTAGAAGCTGAAACATGTTGCACCGTCTTGTTGAAACCACAGCTCCTGGACATCATGATTGTTCAATTCAGGAATGAAAAAGTTAGTAATCATGGCTCTATCACCATTGAATGTAACGTTGTGGCCTTCATCGTTTTTGAAGAAGGATTCCACCTGCCCATAAAGCGCACCAAACAGTCAGTTTTTTTGGATGTAACGGTGTTTCGACATACACTTGTGGATTAGCTTCACTCCAAATGCGGCAGTTTTGTTTGTTGACGTAGCCATTCAACCAGAAGTGCGCTTCATCGCTAAACAAAATTCGCTTATGAAAATCGACCATTATTTTCGAAATAAAACTGCACAATTTGAAAGCGTTGTTCAGGCGTGAGTCTATTCATGATGAATTGCCAAACCAAACTGAGAATAAATCACTTGACAGCTGTTAAATCGGTCGCCATCTTGGAAAGTAATGCCAACTTAAACTTCTATACCTGGAAAAAAAACACTCATTATTACTTGTTACTATACAAATCGCATCTTTTTGAACGAGTTGTATAATAAAATCATTTTTGTCATCTTTCTGAGTTTAGGGAACTCTTTATGTTCTTTACATTAGAAACTTTGGATACGACATTCAGCAGTGTTATTTTGTAATAATTTTTGTTTTTTTAAATTTAATAATTATGGTGTAAATTCAGGCAACAAAATTTATGAGTTTAGCATCTTCTTTATAACATTTATCTTCCTCTCTACTAGTTTTTTAATCACTATCTACCTTGTTACCTTTTTAATGATTCATTTCAATCTATCAGCAATATTTTAATAACTATTTACATAATTTTAGTCTCCGTCTTAAAGACCTGTAAGATGTGAAATGTTTGACTTAGCTTCACTTTGCGCCAAACGTAATGGATTGTAAAATACGTCCAATTATGCAATATAAACCCTGAGTTTTCCCAAAGAAATGAAACTAATGCTCAACATAGTATATAGGTAAAAATATATGATATAAGAAATATATTAAATAATTTAAACATTTTAAGGTGGGGTTTTTTCTTTGTTGTTGTATAACAGTAGAAAATATAAATAATTAAAACATTGTAAAATCACATACATAAGATTTATTTTTACGTGTCTTAATCTTTATTTTGAAAAAGTGGTAATAAAAATCAATTTCGACCGGTATTTTGTAAAGGTTTGGCCTGTGTTTATAATTGCAAAGGTTATAATGAAATGCCGTTTCAAGGAGGTTACAATGTCATTTTTCAATTCCTACTATTAGTTCACTTCTCTCCCTATATATATTTATTTATATATATATATCTTGTTCAAATTTTCAATCGTTAATAAAATACTCTATATATTTATCCACTCAAGTTCAAATACATTTTTTAAGCTTGCAGTGGATGACACTTGATGTTAATACAGCGTTTTCAAATATTTATTCATTAATTAAATTTTATTTTTTAATTTTAAATTTTTCTGCGTTATGTGTGACGAAGTTAGAACTAGCACCAACAGATGGTGCCAGTAAGTTTTTCTAACGAATTTTTTCTTGGCTTCAAATATATTTTTTTAAACTTGCAGTGGATGGATGGCACTTGATGATGATGCAATTTTTTTCAAATATCAATTCATTAATTAAATTTAATTAACTAAAGTAAAACTTTTCTTTGTTGACGTAAGGAGGAATTGACTTGTATATGACTGAAATATGACTTGTTTTCCCATTAAATGACTTAAACTTTTATGAATAGATATGAAAAATATATTCACGAATCCTTTTTAAATATTCTTCATTGTCTAAGACAATGGCGCACACAGGGGGGGACCTTGGGTTTGGAACCCCCCCCATAGCTCTTGATTTTTTTTTCGATTGATTATAATCCTACGTACCGCAAAATTCGGTGTATAACGCGCACTTTGAACACAAAAAATAAGATTGAAATTTAAGGGTGCGCGCTATACGCCGGGTATAAGAACGATAGCTTTAAAAATAACAAAAGAGATGAGCATAAAAACAAATTTACTTCTACATGTATCGATTGATTGATTGATTGAATATTAACGTCGCACTGTTCAGCTACACGAGGGCTTTTGGCGACGGACCACGTAATTTTGAACCATGGTCAAGTGACGTGGACGACACCTGAGCTGGCACCCCCCTCTCCTAACTGCCACACCACACCAACGGGAGGACGTTTCAGCTCTCGACAGATTTAACGTTGTAACGTCACTTCTCGAAAACATCAACATCTAGTCGGCTTTCTTTGTGGACCCGACACCCACACGTGCATCTGCAGGTGCAAGGCAACCCCTCTTTGACCCCCGAGGAATCTAGCCCGTCGACCGGAAGATGAGGGAGAGATGCTTTGAACTTGCACGAGAGCGGTGACCAACGGATCCTCCTCTCACAAAATATTGGACTCTAACAATCTGTAATTAAATTTAATAACTTTAATGTATCATTTAGTAAATAATTTTCAATAGTTGTGACGTAAATAAATTCCATATTTTAATTAACCAAGAATACGCAACCGTTATTCTTTCAAACGTTACAACGTGAATCGCTGCCCTACACGGGGATCTTTAGTGATACTGGGCTCGAGCTCGTGACAAGGCAAGCCACGGTCCGATACCTATACCACTCGGCTACCGTGGCCACCTACATGTATCGAAACACTGTTTATTAAGATATATTAAAAATGAAATAATTTACATCCATTTCAGAAGGTGAAAATATTGAACATCTTTATTCCGCTCACTCCGTTTTTAATTTTTATTTCCCTAGCTGGCTCTACAGTTCTAAGGCAACTCTTTAAATCCATCATATGATTTTTATTTCATTGCCAGATGCAACAGGATAAAAGACTACTAATCTGAACTTAAAAATTTCGACATGATTTATTTCTATGACAAATAGAACTAAATACACTACTCGCAACGATGTTCTCGTTGAAAGAGTAATAACATATCCTAGCTCATCTGCCTTTCTTCATCCATCAACACCAGTTACTATAAGTTGCAGTTCAAGAAGTATATTTAATTATGTATTTGTTACTAATAATTAATGTTATTAATTAACGCTGATGATTCATTCAATAATTTTTTTGTTTTTTGTTCCCGAAAATCGACAAAATCAAAAGAATATATTGGGCGGCGTATGGGAGCATGATACGAGAATGGTGGACTTCCAATCCTGGAACCCCCTTGAAAAAATTCCTGTGTGCGCCACTGGTCTAAGATAATATTTAGCAAATAAGTTTTCCTTTTTTTCCCCTACTAGGCTGCATATTGACAACTAAGCTTTTGTAGATACGACAAGTCTCAAAATTGTTTGAGCCATTTCATGGTGGCACCATCAAACGGCGGCTAAAATGGCAGATGCCATCGTGTCACTCTGTACATGATTTACAGTTGGCTGTTCCAAGATTTGTGGGCCCATCTGCCTCAGGACAACATAAGATGTCTAATCAACTCAATGCCGTACCGTGTGGTGGCATGTATTGCAGCTGGAGGTGGTCCAACGCGCTATTGAAGTTGCCCAGTATTTGTGTCGCTGCATACCCTGTATTCGTTTAATTGTCTTGTTTTTGAGATAAAGTGTATCTCTCATCTGTGTCATTATGTGTATTAAATTTCATTTCAATCCGATGCTTTCTTCTTGGGTCGCTATTTTCAATGTTCCTGAGTGTATATTTACAACAAAAAGCAGCCTTTCACACAAAATCATTTCCCTCGAGTAATTAAATGGTACGACGTTAATATTCATTCACTTATTCACTCTAAATCAAATGTTAAGCCATGATTAAGAATAGAATATTTGATTTAAAAACGTGTAAAAGTATATATAGTAAAAGATTTCATGAACAATGTAAAGAAACACTTCATCTTGATGTACAGAAATAAAATTGAATTGTACAAAAGAAACGGAATATATATAAATTATTGCCAAGTTAGCTTGTTAAATATAATTTGTTAAAGCAGTCAGCATAGAAAACTCGGTCCTCTATTAAATATATAATGTGATACATATTAATACAATAAGACCAATAGAAAATAACCAATGATACTAATTACTTGTCGGTCCGCTACCCTCCAAAGGCTTATTTGACGCAATTGCAATTGCTAGAAATAGGCCCGGCCCCTTTTGACGGCAAATAATATTTTATCCAAGATATTACGGTATATTACAAGTCTTACAGTGTTAAAAATGGGCTATAAAGAATAAAAAATGGACTGAAATTTGACGAAGCAGTTGAAGATAGTGTAACATTCATTTGAAAAATCATTCAAAACGTGAATGGTACTTGTCTTTTCAGTAGAAAAAATAGAATATGCGGAATAGAATAGAACAGGGGTACTCAACCCTTTTTTCTGCTGGGCCGCAAGCATATGTCAGCTATTTCCCGCGGGCCGCATACATATGTTAATCATTTTACGCGGGTCGCAACATGAGGATAAATAGGGGGAAGAAATGCTTTAAGACCAATATGACATTGGAAACTTAAAATGTGGAAAATTGATCACAATATTAAAACTCCTGTTTTGATTTTTTAATTATCATTTTTATATATTTTATTGTCACTAACGCAAAATTAGAAACATTTAAGAAACACTTCATCACAATTTCAGCATCAGTAAACGGTTTCATATGATTACCAATAATAAAACAAACTTCACAGAATGTCTTTGTTACCGCAGTGATATTACCACTGACAAAACACTTTGTTGATGTTGCAAAGATTATTCAAGAAAGCCTATTTATCACCTTTTGAAAGAGATCTTCGAGGGAAAATATCATTGAATGATTCCTGTGTATCGATATTTTTAAATACAGCACTTTCGTGTCAAATCAAACAATTACTGATTCATGTTTGTTTTTCGCTACAAAATAGTCGACCTCCCAACCGTCTTGAAACGATTTATTTTTTTCGATTATTTTTCACTTGCAAGACATGAAAGATAGTTAAAGGTTAGTTTCACTCATAAAATTGTCGCTACTCCACTGTTGTCTGTTATCACTAACCGTAACCGTTCCAAATAGCAAAAGGAATATCAATTCGTACCCGTACGATACCGGCAGCAAAAAGCACAATTAATATATTTGATTTCTTGACAAAGAATTTCCCACCAAATTTTTAATACAATGTTCTCAAATTTCTCAAAGCAATAAACCATGGTCGGGCCACTTAAAAAGGCTCGGTGGGCCGCAAGTTGAGTATCGCCGGAATAGAATATGTGGAATATCTGAATACCGAAAGAAAAAGAATTTAAGAAACAAGGACTTCAATAAAAAAAATTATGTATAAAAAATTGGAGCCGAAAGAAAAATTAAGGGGGAGTGACATATAGAGAGAAGCGACGAGTGATTGTGGAATGTAAAAACGATAATGACAGCATTTATCAAAAGTAAAACAGTATAAATTCGCAATTTACTATCAGTAAAAAAAGAATTATGCTTGACTGCAGTGGCGTAACGGAGAATATTTGGGCCCCTCTGCAAAGTCAGGTTTTGGGCCCCCACGTTGAATTTTACAAAGGGTAGGCACTTGCGTCAGTCAGGCTTTGGGCCCCTTAGAACCCTGAGCCCCCCGCGAGGTGGAGGTGTACGTCACGCCACTGCTTGACTGATTTATTATGACTGCAATACGAATTTCCACCGTAAAATCAGCAATAAGAACTAGACCATTCAGTTTCTTACATTTTTTCAAACAACTTTCATGTCTCTACCACATTTCATTATGGCCAAATTCAGCGAATTTTTAACTACATTTTTTTTAAAAGTAATAGTTTAAAAAAAACTAAAAAGATCACGTTTTGTGTTAACCATGAGGATTTTCACCTTAGGATTGTAATTTAATCTTTTAGTCATCAAATCTGGAAACCGGGATCTGGAATTAGTGGCCAAATCAGGAAATGGGAAATCGTTAATCCTGATCAGGACAATGGAACAAAATTATTAAATTACTGTATTGTCATCGGTCCTTGACAAGTGGACAAAATTTGGAATTAATCTGGCCTTTTAAAGTGGGTAAAAATCGAGTTGGATGGATAGATGGAAAAGAGATTTGAGTATTGTCTGATAGTAGAAGTGCAATACAGCACTTGCCCAATTGGCAAAGTGTGAGAGATAATGTTCGAGTGCCAATACTCACCAAGTTAAAACGACTTTCCACATCGCATCAAATTCATTTGCAGGGGATTCCCTCTCACGTAGATCTAGAGGGAAATGAGATTGCGGACACTTTGGCCAAGGCAGGCGCTTACGAGGTACCAGAGTAGTCAGCACCCCTCACCTTTTTGAGATTTTCTCTAGAACTAAACACCAGAATAAGACCGCTTGGATTACCCCCCCCCGAGCACCATTGGTATCAGTGTTCTCGTCTTGGAAGCTCTCTGGCTCACGGTTTTACAAGACAAAATCAAACTCTTCTAGTCCGCTTTCGAGAGAGAAGTGGCCATATCAAAACAATGAAATTTTCCGAAGGACGCAAGAGCTTTGAAATGTGCACGAACTGTTCTTCTGAGCCGGCCACGCCTGCTCACATCCTCAAGTGCTTAGGGCTCACAAAGCAGGACTTAGCAGACGTTCCCTTGCTGGTGTTGGACTTTCTGAAAGTGTACGATGTCATGGACCTGATCTAGTACTGCTGACCAATGGGGGCATGCAACAACAACAAAAATCGAGTTCACAGGTGAAGCTTATAAAAGCGTGTTAAAAGAAAGAAAGACGAATCTTTAGGAAGCAAAATTGGCCAAAAGTTTGAATTTAGCAAGCCTTTTGGTCTGTATTAGTTAAGTGTGGAGACTTAATGTTCTTTTCTCAATTAAATATTCTGGTTCTAATCACCAATAATTTCAGAGATATCCGTTATCCCATGAAAGGAAGTAGTAAAAAATAGAACATTAATACTGTAACAACAGCATCTAATATGGAAATGGTTATTTAAAAAAAATAGAATTAATCAATTGAAATTAATGGATTTATCACAATAAAAAGAAACCATTAAAATTAACGATCATGTGAGTACTATAGCAACCACAGTATTAAAAGATAAAATTCAAAGTTACCATATTATAATATTATTATCCAACTTGGTTAAAATTTACAACGATTTGGACAGAGTACCAAATCGATTTAATCACAAATTAATACATCATCAAATTCTGCAATAGTAAAAAAAGATGACCGGGAACTTCTCAGGCACCCAGAAAATGCTTAACCATCAAAAGGATAATTATAAGAGAATTTTCATTTTCATGTATTAGCAATTTGGGTACTTATGCATTATCGCAACCTATTGGCGATATTATATGAAACGGAGCACGTGATTGCTTATTCAGAGCATACGACACATGCGAAAGCGGGGTTGCCAACTTGGCGAGTTACGATTGACCGTTGACGATTGTTGCGATATGCGTACAAACCGCAATTTGAACAAAATCTTATTGGCAGACACTTTGGTACTTACGTATTAACCCCATACCAGCGACTTATAGCCAAAGAGTAACTGCCTGCCTTCACAAGTTATTGCAACCTATTTCATTTTGAATTTATTAATAGTTTTGGGCTATATTTTCGTCTATATAATTCGCCGATGGCATGTGAGTAATGCTTAAGTTCCGGCATATTTTTCACTCTTAGATCGTTACTTCGATATTAATCCTATATCACTTCCACAAGTCGAATCATAGCTCTTCGGAAGCATCGATGAGGAACGTTATTGCATTTGTAAATCAGATTGAATATACGCAAGTTAAGATCTCTTTCCAGAACTTTTTTTAGTTATATTTCATGATGTATACAGTATGATTTTTTTAAAAAATTATGTCATAAAATTTTTTGAAGTATGTCAATCTTATAAAAAATATTTGATTTTATTTAGAAAAACTGGAATAAGTTTCAAAACATGAAGGCATGACACAAATCGACATCAAATCATTGAAGACTGAATTATGCGAAAACTGATTAAACTGCCCCCTTAGAAAACTTTTATTTAGGAGTGGCATGTAAATGTTCATATTGCAATTAATTTTGATTTTTGATTATTCCAAAATAAATAAGTAAAATACTCTCTATATAAACAGAGCATACGTTTAAAAATTGCTAAATTTCTTTTTTAAATTTTCCTTAATTTGTTTTTAAAAAAACATGGCACGCTATATTCAGTTCAAAAGTTATCTTTTCTTGTCTGTCATATTTGCGAAACAGAATGCCAGCATTAATTATTACATACACATTCACTTTTTTTTTAATAAAAAAACCGGACATTTTCCCGAAAACAGAGAAGCCAGTCAAAATTTTCTAACAGTTTATCTGTCGCGGACCATTCACAACCAATTATGGAGGTCTGCTGTGAAACATCAACCGTATCTAGTGTCCCCAGTGGCTGTTCCTGATGACGCAACTGCTCGATGACAACGTGATTGGGGGGCCGAGAGGAGGGGTGTACCAGGGGTGCATGATGACACGTCGCTCGTAATTTTCATCTCCCAGAAAACCATCCCCGGATTAATGTAGATCGTCTGCCAAATCGGAGCGCGTTGACAGATTGTACGGGCTATAAGGTTATCTGATAATAGAGGCTTTATCTCCACTTTGGAGATTTTTGTCCATTAATCTGTGGCTTTTTTTCCAGCAGAAAGAATGTTGATATACATCATTCATCTAGTGAAATGGAAGCATGAGAGAAAGAGGCTTTTAGCAGAAGATCCGAAAAGGAAAAGATTTTTAAACAAAAAATTTCATAATTAGTCGTGGTTGCATAGTGATGAATTAATAGTCGGTTTCGATTGTTATTATGTCACTCCACTATTTTTTCCTTTTTTTTAGTACAATGTAATTTAGAGATGTTTTAATAATGGGATATCTAAAAACTTTATTTGAGGAAACCGCAAAATTATGCATCAAAATTGAAATTTTACAGTTGAAATTTTAAGGAAATTTCTCAATTATTTCTTTAAATTTTTTTTTAATTATTTAAACTTTTTCTCAGAACTGTGATATTTTTATATAAAAAAGGTGGAATTTTCGTGAGTCTTCATCCATGTCTACAACTTCCGATGCAATCCTATTTTAATCCACGTCTTTGGGAGAAAATAAAAACAAGTCATGCCAAATTGCGGCAACAGCTCATTTTTATATATTAAGCTTCTACAGGGTGGGGTTTGGAACTTCCTCTTTTGAAAATACAATAAAACACACTGCATGTTTCATTCGATTTTATTGTTATTTTCCACCTACCACACAAAATTGGGTTTTTGAATTTACACAGTTTTAAACGCAAAGTCAGTTAAATGTCGTCCTCGACTAAAAATACATTGATGCAGTCAATTTCGAAAACTTTCCGTCACCTTTTCAAGCATATTGACAGGGATATTGTCAATTTCGTTTTGGATGTTGTTCGTAAGTCTAACAGGGTCTTGGAACAATCTTTGTAAACCAGGGACATTAAATAAGCCCACAGGAAGTAATCAGGAGGGGATAAATCAGGTGAGCGTGCAGGCCAGTTTACGTCCTCTCGCAGGGAGCTCAGACATTCGGGAGAAAGGCTTCTCTTAAAACACCCATGGAAACCCTGGGGGTGTGAGCTGTGGCACCATCTTATTGTAACCACACGTTGTCAAGATCCCTTTTTTGGAGAACGAGTAAGAGGAATTGCTGGATCATTGTCACATACTGGTCTGAGTTCACACACGAATTCGTTCCAAATTTTCAGGTGTTCTAATGGTTTCGGAGATCCTTTCCTTTCTTTAGAGACATTCCCCTTAGCTCGGAAGGCATCCATCCTCATTAAAACACATTCCCGATCAGGAGGAACAGGACATCGTTAAGGAATTCAGAAGTGACAATGAAAGGCACGTTGCCCTGCAATCACCAACCGACCGTTTGAGAAATACGCCTCTCCAGCAAAAGCGCTCTGTTGCCTCGATCACAACATACTGAGACTAGACGGGCAGAAACACAAATATCCCACTCCATTCCTTTCACCGATCCCCTTTCCTCCCAACGAACATCACTGCAATATGTTCAAAAGATATAGTTTCCACTCCCCATCCTGTATATGAGGATAATAAGTTGGCAAGTTGGTGATAAATAAAAGTGTTAAAAACGGATCCAGCCCAAATTCTACAAGAAATATTAAGGTCTGATATAAACGTGTAGCTTGTGTGATTCTGAATAAATAACATATATGGTCATTTTTTAAAAGTTTATGAAGAGTAAATGATTACTTCCAAAGTAAAATTAATGCATAAAAAAATTATTAAAATGTTTGTATTTCCTTCTCTTTCTCAGAACTATTAAATTCGAGATATATCTGCTTCCTCAGCTGTGTGTTTCAGCATCTGAACATAAGAAATTAAAAGTTTACAATAAAATTTCTGGGACTTGTAGTAAAAGAATTTTTTTTTTTACCTGGCTGAAAAATTTACTAAGATTGACATTTTTTTTTCTTTGAGAGCTCTCTTAAATAATATCCTAAACGCAGTTGTGAATAAATGTAAGAATCATTGACAAAATTTCTTTTAGTAAAGGAAATTTTTTTCACTAGAGAAATAAACTTCAATTCGTGAAAAAAATATCTTGATTTTTTTTGTTCTTTTTGGATTTTTTTTCCATGATATACACATTATTACGTCGTATGATATACACATATATTACGTCGTATTGTGACGCGCTCACGCGTCTTTTCATTAACATGTCCTTTGGGTTCTTTGGGGCCAGAATTAATGGAAACTCTTTTCCAACCAAATCCAAGAAGTGAAGCGTGAAGGAAAGATGCAAATTAGGAAGCTTTTAAGTATCACAACTTGGGAGTAAGACGGGTGGCAATTTGTAGAATGTAAAGATAATCCGTGGTTCAAGCGTGAAGAGGTTTTAGAAAACGTCAAGTACAGCAATCAGAAGCTATACGTGAAAGAGAGTCCTTAAGTCAAGGTGCATACCATTGCACTCAAGTAAACAGCAACTTCATCTAGTATTATAGTGTTCGCTACTTCAGTCTACTTTAAAAGTAGGAGTGACTGTTTAATATTCGGATCTGTGATAATCTAGGAATAGAGCTTAGGCGAATTAGTATTGATAGTGGTCCGGATTACGTTAGTTCGGTATTATATATATTGTGTGTTTAGCCCCACCGTAGATTCTCTCACATATATTATTATCTAATTTGTTAGACGCTTAAGTTAAAAATCTTAATAAAGTCAGATTAAGATCATGTCTGCTTCTAGTTTTTCCGTTAATCGTACACCTCTAACTCACGCTAATAATCAAGGAGAAGGGCACCCGAGGGGGGCGCCCTCACAGTGTTAACACTGAGATCTAAAAAAAGATACGTATCCGCCCCTCTATTTTTTTTTTTAAAAATTGACTTTATAAAAGAGAAAAATTTCAAAGATTTTCAAAAATTGGTTTATCAATCTCAAACTTTTTCGACTTATATATTGGGGGGTTCAAAAGAGGAAAAGTTAAGCAAATCGTCTGAAATAAGTAAATCTTTCGCAAACACTGTCAAGGTACTTTTTTGTTGCATTCCAAAGCCTTTGGAATTATTTTATGGATAGCAGTGCACTGAAAAGCTCGTACTTTGGAAAGACGTATATATACGTCCGGAATAATTACAGCTTTGGGTGAGCTAAACGTTTATATAACGCTAATTTTAATAACTAGTACAGTGTTTCTGAAACTGTGGGGTGCCCCCTCCAAAAGGGGCGTGATAACCCTACGAGAGGGAAGCGAGCCTATTGAAAAGTTGAAACAAAAAAATTTTTAGTTTACGGAAAGTAAACAAATAAAATACATTCTAACATAATAAAAAATAAAATACACTTTTACACTGATATAATACACTTATAAATATATCAGTACTGCGCAATTTATTTTATGATTAACAATACTAAATTAAGAACAAAAATTTAATAATTACCAGTGACCTCACATGGGGTTGTCATATATAAAATTATATACAAAAATTAACACTTATCTTGATGATTTGTACGGTTTATAATCAATCCCTTAAATGCCGATTAAAATTAAGTAATTTGCTTCCCAAAGCCACCGCTTTAACACGTATTGGGAGGAGGGGGGTAGAGAAGGAATGAATAAGCAAATCCTCTGAAATAAGTAAATTGTTCACAAACACCTTCGAGGTCATTTTATTGCACTCTAAAGCCTTCGAAATAATTTTATGGATAGCAGTGTACATAAAAGATCGTACTTCGGAAGGACGTATACATACGTCCGGGGCAATTAATGCACAGGCTGAGCAAGACGTTTATACACCCCGGGGGCACTTATGAGGTTAAAGTCGTACCATAGATTTAGTGTCAAAGTACAGTATTATTGAATCCAATGCATTGTTTTTGTAAGGAGGGGGGAAAGGGGAAAATATCGGGACGCAAATATTGGTTTAATCTTAAACCTTATTTACCGCATTATTATCGTCTAATTACAGTTACATGAACACTAAGTGAAAAGCATATAAAAACAAATTGGTCCACAAAAAGAGCATTCCAATTTTTTTAAATTCATTTCTAACAGAGCAATTGCTTGTTTTTTTGGTGAAACCCTTCTATACAATGGTGATCTGGAATCGCTTGTTCCAAAAACAGCTGCTTCATTAGTGGTAGTGTCGGTTCTATTTAAAAGACTGGAACGTTCTGATTTTGAGTGATTTACTTCTCTTCTATTTTGGAGAAGTTACTCGAGTTCAAGAAAAGTGTTTTCCGAAAACCGTTTGCTTTATTTACAATCCCTTCAGAAAAAAAATAGTTCAGACCTTTGTTTCTTTTATAAAAAAAATTCAAGAATAATGCGAGTAATTCTTTCTTTTCCGGGATCTTTTTTAATTTAACCATTAGTTTTCTAATTTACAGAAAAAAATGGTTACATTCTTTTGTTTCGTATTTATCAAAACAAGTATAAAAGTATATAAAATGTTTTTGAGAGAAAATACGTAGTTAAGAAATGACAATACGAAATATGAATTGCTCTGATTTTACCAATTAATATGTTACATAAAACATATTTTTCAAAAAAGTGAGAGAATAATTAGAATTTAATTCTTACCTTTAGCAATAGGAGAAAAAGAAGCCAAAAAAATGTGCCAATTACTCATTTTTCTGTTTTAATCGTCAAGTTGACGAAAAATAAATGCATACACTAAAATAGGATCTTATCAAAAGTCAGACTTATATTTGGAAATATAGGTAGTAAAATTAATTGTTTGCATAATTTTTGTTATTGGTAAATTAAAATATCGTTTACAGTAAAAGATGAGACTTGGATTTTCGGACCAAATCCTAAAAATTATTCACTCATACCCGAACTCGAGAGAGTTTAGAGTTAAGAGTCGAAAACTGCCTCTCCAGCCCTCGTCCAGTAAAAAGTGGAATTTCTCAAGGAAGTTTGCTTGAACCAAGACTTTTTAACCTATATATTAACGACATTCCGAAGGCTGACAATGTATGCGGATGACACTGCTATCATTAGTCAACACACTTATAATTTCAAAATTATTGAAAGATTACAAAATTGCATCACAAGACTTCAGCTCTGGCTCGTTGCTTGGAAAAACAAAGTTAATGCATCAAAAAGCGCAAGCCTCCTCTTTACGAAACAAAGGTGTATAGGAAACTTACCCAATATCTATATTTTTGACCAACCCGTCCCCTGGGTCACTGAATTTAAGTACCTAGGGTTCATTCTCGACGCAAAATTGAACTTCTCACCCCACATCCGTGCTGCACTTCAAAAAGCGGCAGGAATGAGCCAAACGCTCAATTGCTTAATTTCTCGAAAGTGTAGGCTCCCAATCAGACACAAGGTTTTGCTCTATAAATTATTTCTCCGACCAATTTTGTTATATGCATTTCCCATCTAGGCTTCTGCTGCAGTAACTCACTTGAAAAAATTGCACGTTTTTCAAAATAAACACCTTCGAAAAATTACTAATGCTCCTTGGTTTGTCAGAAACGAAATCTTGCACAAAGATCTCAAAATTGATCCAATTCTTGATTTCATTAAAAATCAGTCCAAAAAGTTTTCTGACAGATTACTTCAAATTCCTAACCAATCTATCCGAGTCATCCCTGCCTATGATAACTCGATCCCAAGCTCTGCAAAAAGACCTAGAGCTGCTCTTCACCACATATATCAGCATTTTCCAGTCCTTAAAAGACTTCGGATATCCTAAATATAGTCTTTGGTAACTCTTTTCAAAAAATTTTTTCCTCTAAAAAAAAACATTCTCTAATTTTAACTTTTGTCATTTTGTATATATATATATATATATATATATATATATATATATATGTGCAAGATTTCATCTCTATTAAATTACTTCGACTTAAACCCACATTCTTTTGAATCGGTCTTGCGTGGTAGTTTAATTCCATATCAATTATTCTCCTTTTCCACATCTTTTGTGGATCATCTTTTATTTTACTCATTTTCCAGCAGATGGCATCACATTATGGACACTTTCTGTGTCAACGCCTTCTCTTTTCGTTCGCTGTTCAGCGACACTCCCGTCATCACTACACGATTCAGCAGTGTTTGTATTTTCCCTTTATTTAAACATCATGTACCCCGAGCACCACTGCCATTAATTGCTTTTATTTTCCATTTCATCTTTTTTATCTTCCAAATTCCGTGTCTACTTTCTGATTTCGTTCCATTAAGGACGAATTAGAGAAGAGCACAGATTTCTACCACCTCCCTCCGGGATGGTGCCTCATTAAATATGTTCCATACTTGCCGATTGAATTATTTCTCGCTCTCTCACTGGTAGTATGTCCTCAGCTACTGGTGAGAAGCTTTCTTTTAGAACGGCTCTGAGCTGTTGTTAATAATTTTGATAGTATCTTTTAAATTTTATGGAACTTTCAATTAATTCTTTTCTTTTTTCTTATTAATTATGATGAGAGGGTAATACTGTTTTTTTGGTAAGGTACCTCGTATTTTGAAGCCGTGGGCCGTTTACTGTAAAAGCTAACATTTTTGCTTTTCTTGCAGCTTCAGAATTCTTTCCTCGCATATGTCAGTGGAATCTTCGGATAGCTTTGTAGCGGTATCATCTATAAAGACAGTAACAGCCTCCGGACTGAAGTGACCATTTTGGTCTAGTGGTATGTTACATGCTTTCGGAATCGAAGGACACGGGTTCGGTCCTTTGGATAAAGCGCCACTTCATTGGTGACCTTGGTTGAACTTTGAAAATGGTAACCTTCTGAACTGAAGTGGCGCCATCTACCAGCAAAAAAAGCAACTAAAAACTCGTCAAACTCATTTAACGCAGCAAACAAAGTCGTCAGACTCACACTTGGCGCAACTCCTTCAATTGACAGCAACAACTCACACTCGCCATAACAATTATATCGTTCGTTCGCCTATCTACCGACTCACTGGTGGGGGAGTGTGTAGCGGTATCACCTATAATGTCAGTAACAGCCTCTGAACTGAAGTGATCATTTTGGTCTTGTGGTATGTTATGTGCTTACGAAACCGAAGGTCGCGTGTTCTGTCTTTCGGATAAAGCGCCGTTTCAGCTTTAATGCGCAAAAGATTTATGTTTGTCATGAATTTTTTGAAACTTTGTTCCAAGTATAAGAAAACTCAACTTATAAAACTCTTTAATATTATTGCATAAATTTTATATGAAAGTTATATAGTCATAGTCTTTTTTTATTATTATTATTACTTGCGGCGTTTCTTAGAAGCATTTATATTTTGCTATAAAAAATTTTCAAAATAAAGTCAAAAATTAATAATAAATTGCTCAAATAATTTCTTATTGTAATGGCTCTCTTACGTCATTACTGGGTAAACTACAGTATTTTTTTTTGACAGAATTTCGGGGTAATTAAAATATTTTAATGACATAAAATAACACAGTTACAATGGACAGACATTTAGACACAATACAGGTTAAACATTTAGAGGAAATAAGGGGAAATTAAATATATTACATAGTCCAGGATTGGACAGCGAGACGAGTAACGTTTATTCATTCAGTTCCCAACTCTCTCTGGAGGTAATACAGAGCTTCAGTCGGTAATGCTTCCGTTACAAGTACCGCCATCTACATTTCGGTCTTAGTATTAAACCATGTGTTACATTATTGTATTTTTGAAACTGTATTATTGTACTATAAAACTGGGTTTAAACTTTGCAAAGGGGGGGATTTATTTTGTATTTTTTTGTTTTAAAGATTTGGTACTTTTAAACACAAACGTATGTAGTCATTTACATGCAAATTGGAACTCTTTATGTCGAAAATGTGTCCCCAGTTTGTTCTAAGCCAGGGGTGGGCGGACTTTTTCAGAGTACGGGCTTTTTCCGATATTTTTAAGATGCTGTGGTCCATTCAGTGGCGTAGATGCAGCCATTCTGTATTAAATTTGTAGGCACACCTTTCTTAGCACTTGTTTTCGACATTGTATCCCTCTTTTAAAATATATGACAGATTACTATTTTTACTACAAAAACACAACACAAAATTGTCAAAAAAAAAAAAAAAAAAAAAAATCATGAGTGGCTACTAGACTGTGGCGCATGAACGTATTCAATGCAGCGAGCAGAGAACATACTTGAACCGATGAATCTGAAACCGAAGTATGACTTTATTTTAAAAAATCAAATATAGCTGTGTAATAAGTCAAATATACTCTGAATTTAAATTAGGTTATCAACTGAAAATTACTCAAAAGCTATGCATTATTTTGTTGAAAATAGTTCTATTATTTTGATTTTAATAACTATTATTTAATTATTCTTGACATTGAATTCGGCTTTTTTTCCTTATTAAACATTTTTAAGTGCCAATTTATTTTTCATGACTTATTGCTCATTCGTTGCTTATGTAAAGTTAAGTCACTTGTGAAATAAAAAAAACATAAAATTCATTTTACTTTTTTAAATATAATAAAGAATCATTTATGAACTTTTATGAAGGTTATTCATTTTGATATTCTATTTATCATTCCATTTAATTTATTTTAGATCGTTTTAACTTGACATTTACTTCTGTTTTTCAAAAAAAGAATTATTACATCATTTTTAAGAACAATTTATTTTTTCCGAAAAAAAACGTAAATTTAATAAATATTTCAAAAATAAATTATTTTAAAATAATTGCGAAAAAATAAAATGTGCGACTTAAGTTATGCGAATAATTTCCGACATTTCCATGTTTTGTTCTGACACCACCAAGTGAGTTTTTGTAAAACATTATTTTCAATTGCTTATGCTGCCATCTTGTGTTTAAACTTTCAACTTTTTTAAAAAATGCTAACATCTTTCATATACAAAAAACATTTAAGTTTTGTGAAAATAAGATATTAAAATATTCATGCGATTCTATTATTTAAGAGTTTTTAGCAAAAATCAAACAAACTTGTCAAGATAAAAAGAAAGTGAATTAATTCCCATATGCCTCAATTACTTACAATCAGCCTTTAAAAAAATCAACAAATAATGTAAATATCTATATCTATATCTATCTATCTATCTATCTATCTATCTATATATATATATATATATATATATATATATATATACCCAAATCTTTTTTTCCACGGTAGATACGTTCAAAAAATAAATAAATAAAATAATTAAAAAAAAATCGTGTAAAAAAATACATGTGACGCATGGTAAATTTGGGGATATATTCTACAACTTTAAAAAATCGGATAAGATGAAAAATATTTTCTCCAAGAAAACCAGACAAAAAAAGTAATTATATAAAATACATGCTACATTTTTATAAAACAAAAACAATTCATTTTTATTTTTAAAAAATTTAAATTAGTGTACAGTGAAAATTCAATATATAAGTACATACAGCATATAAAATTAAAATTAATATTAGGAATAAAACTATTATTCATATTTACTTGATAATAAGCGAGCACGTTTATTACGAACTGGATCACAAATGGTCTTATCAGTAGATGTGTCAGATATGTCTAATGCAACGGTCGTTTTTGATAGATATGAAGAATTTCGTTCGTTATTAACGGCCCCTTTTGGTTTTTTTGTAAATAACAAATTCTTATTAGCAGCTGTCTTTTTGTTTTCTCAAGTAGATTATATAATTCTTGATTATTATGCCATTAAAGTTAAATCATTAAAGTTATTATCGACTTCTTTATATCAAGAACTGTGATAAATTCGATCAAGTCAACCTCATCCAAAGGGCACTAATCCCCAATTTTTTTAAAATTCGTGCTAGTACAAAAAATTCGCGCGAAAAAAAGTTCGTTAAATTTGTGTACCATGTTATTTCAAAATCGTGTAAAAAAAGAGCTGGGTGTATATATATTATTGTAATGATTCATTATTAAATATTTCATTGGAAGAATGTTTTTAATTTGATTAATAGATGGCAGCACTTGTTGAGTCAAAAAATATAAATAGTACATAAACATGTAAATTTTTTCATTATCCTAAATATAGCCCTTGTGTTGTTTTAGACTGAGATGTTAAAAAAAAATAATATCATAAATCATCTATTTTATCTGTATTAATGAATTTTTAAAAATTCGCGTCTTATAAGATTTGAATTATTAGAAATGATGGAGTCTTAAGTACTAAAATTATTAATATTTATAAAAGAGGGGTCGGTCAAATTATACCTCCTTTATTTTTTTAATTATTTATTTCCTTAATCAGATGTTGTAAGTTTTATTTCCTTTCACTTACTTTCAATTAATTTTTTTCCCCATTCAGATACAGCTACTAACATGAAAAAGGCTTTATATAAGAAAAATAATTGCCAAAGAAATAACAAAAACTTGCAGCGATGTTTAACATATATTTCAATTTTCTCAAATAAAAATTTTTTGATAGAAATATTGCACCCATTTTTTCCCCAAAGAAAAAGGAAAACTAAATTATACGAGTAAAGATATACATTTCTTAAAAATATACATTAATTTTTTAAAAATTCTGAAACATATTTTTGAATTTTTACATGGTCTTAGGATGCGGGAAAAAAAAAGTAAAAAATTACATGAATATTTGTCGAAAAAAGGATTAAAAAGTTTTAGAATACATAAAATAAGAAATAGATTTGAAAAGCTTTTTGTTAAAAAACAACATTCAGTGAGTTTGTAAAATCTTATCAAACCTACTCTTTGAAATTGAAATTACTCCTCACATATATTTTCTTTCTTTTATGTTACATAAATGAACTGTTATTGTCAATATGAAAGAAAGGGAGAGATTTAGGATTCTTAAATTTGCAGTAGAAAAAAGGTTTTAGAAAGTAAGGTTTCACATAATTTTATAAATCTAATTTTCACATATTTTTTTTTAATGTGTGAATACGAATACATAAAACAGATTCAATACTCTGAAACAAAATTTCTGCTTTGGTAGTTCAAGAAAATAATACTAATTCTTATCAAGAATTTTCGTGGTTCCTTCTTCATTTAAAAACTTCACTTTTGTGTACTTATCATCAAACTCTACATCAGCAATTTTTTTCGAACTCATTAAAAAAGAATATTTTTATTTCATAAGTAAGATTATTCGATAAATTCAAGCATTTGTAAAAAATTTGCTCTTTGATAATAAAGCAGTAGCAGTAGCTCACACAGGAATTTTTCAAGGGGGTCCGGGGTCGAAAGTTCACCATTCTTGTATCATGCTCCGTTTGATTTTGTCGATTTTCGGGAACAAAACACAGTAAAAAACTAATTTTTGAATAAATAATTAGCATTAATTAATAAAATTAATCGTTAATAACAAATACTTAATTAAATTTTACTTACTATATACTTAGAATTATAATCAATCAGAAAAAAATCCAGGGCTTTGGGGGTGGGATCCGGACCCCCAGGATCCCCCCCTTGTGTGCGCCACTGAGCAGTAGTACGAATCGTAAAATCTAATCTAAAATTTAAATAACAGTAATGGGAAGAAAGAAAATTGTCCAGTAAACAACTCAACAGCTTTAAAAACATAACAAGTTATTTTTGTTATATGTGAAATGCCATACATGTATGAGAAATTATTATGATTATCAAACTCTTACTATATCTACGCTACAGGCGGAAGTTACATTTTATGCCTTTATCACAGAACGGCTAATCAGTCTGAATGGAGATTGATGACTCATCAAATGTGATCTTCGACATGATTATTTTTTTGGAGAGAAATCCTTTGTTGATGTTGTTGTTGGCGTGTCTTTCCCGAAAGGAAAGCAGGAAAATTGCCAGAGCCTGAGACAGGTTGGATATTTACACGATAGATGGTGATACCACCTACCTCTACCTCCACAATTTAGGCAGAGGAATCCTTTAATTTCCTTAATTGTATTAATTGACGTGACCTTTTGACTCAAATTACTTTAGAAGTTTCCCGTTAGTTATGCTTTGTAGATATAGAACAGATTTTGTCAAAGGTTATATTAGAGGTGAAGAAAGGTGTGGACCTTACTATTATAAATGACAGGGACGTGAGAGTGGCACGAATTCTCTAAATTTTCTTACCATATCTCATGAAAATTAGAAATCTTGTTGAATTTTGCACTCAGTTTCTTTCACTCAAGAATGTCTTTCTGGAGCAGAGGATACAGTAGACTAGACATTTTTGCGAATATTGAATTCAAAACTAATGAAATAAATTTTTTTATTATTGTTTCTTCTGTAAATATTCTAATTCTGAAGGAAAAAAATTTTAAATATTCGATTACACATTTGATTATATTTATAATAGACATAATTTTTATCAAGGAGTTCCTGATTATATGTATATGACATGTTTTGAAGCCAGAATCAGACTGAATTTTTAAAAAGAATCTTTATTTGATGAAAGTTAGACATATTCTGACACTAAGAGCAGAGAGGAAAAAAAGCGCGCCACCGTGAAAATCTAAGTGGGTTACCATTTAAAATACAGATTCGGTAAGTATCGCGGATTTTATGAGTGTACTTGAGAGTTAATGCTGACATAGGGCTATTGAATCTAACGATCTGGAATTAGACATGTTAATTGGCTAGGCCATATGTTCGGAAGAAATAAATGGATGATTAGTTTGATACTTGAAGATCAAATGAAAAATATGAGTTAAGTTCCTCTTTACTGGGTATTTCACGACATTATAAGGCTGTCTATTCTTTTTAGGCTATCATTATCTAAGTACTACAATTCATCTTTCGATCGAATTAAAAATGTTCTTATAGCCCTCGTCTCTTGATTTAAAATGGACGGAGCATGAATTTCTAAAACAAAAGTATATTTATCATTTGCACTCCTGTAGTCCCCCCAACTCCTACAGAATCGATTATATCATACACCATTTTTAGAGTATCTCTTGTGACAACCGACTAGCGGTTGTTGGGTGTTTGGGGGTTCGAATAAAGATAAGCCATAACAAGTTTTAAACTCAAATTTATTATCCCTTTGACTTAAACCACACAACTAAAGGGAGGAAATGCACTAAGAAACTAATTAGAAGAGCAATGACACGGCTTAAGGTATCCGACTACGTTCAGAACCGTGATTTTGCAAAATCGTATAAATGGATAATATTTATGATATTTAGTGTCACTTATATTAGAAAAAGTATATAAAATTGTTTTAAGAATATTATTACAATAAAGAATTATTTAAGTACAATATTTTGACAAAAAAATGAACATAGAATGACCCATTTTCAAAATATCCTCCTTTTGTGAAAAGTGC
This sequence comes from Trichonephila clavipes, assembly GCA_019973935.1. Classification (NCBI taxonomy): domain Eukaryota; kingdom Metazoa; phylum Arthropoda; class Arachnida; order Araneae; family Nephilidae; genus Trichonephila; species Trichonephila clavipes. Next base: position 757,527 of record BMAU01017962.1, on the reverse strand, counting down.
TTCTATTATAATAATATCTTGCCTGTAGATAGCCCAGACCTCTGTACAGAGGCTCAACAAGAATTTTTGAAATATATAACTTAGAAGTGGGTTTATCCATATTTAAAGACAACAGAGGGGAGCAATTTTAAGAAAAAAAAACGCCAATAATTATCTCAATGGGTGGTAACTCTGAAAATAATGTAAATTTTTCAAAAATCCTAGTTCAGACACTCTGGAGAAGTCTTTACTTTATATAAGCGAAATGTTATTACTTTAGAAGCATTTTTTATAAAAGGAGAGCATTTTGAAAAAAAGAATATTCTAAGTTAATTTTTTGCCAAAATATTGTATTTAAGTATTTTTTTTGTCCCTATGCCCTTAAAATAATTTTATACATGTATTCTTATCTAAGTGACACTAAATATCATGAAAAATATCCATTTATGCGCTTTTTTAAAATCACGGTTCCGAACGTAGTCGGATACTTTAAGGCTACTTAACGTATAAGTATAATCTACTCCTCTTACTCTTGGAACACTCTGGGCCTCTACGCTATAATTCACCGTAAATCCTTTTACTTAATTGTGTTGTTGTGGCTAATGCCACCTGTCTGACGTAGTCAGAACGAGGCCCACGAAATTCATCGTGGCAAGGGGCTAGAAGTACTCCTGTCGTTGGCCTAGGCCTTGAGTACCATACAGGTGACGAATTACAGGTACGAATTAGCTCGGCGAAATTCCCCGAAGGGACGATAGATGGCGACACCACCTATCTCCACCTCCACAATTTTGACATGGGACTGGAGGGGAGGGAAATATTCTCCAGTCCCCTGCAATCGTGATTCAGCCCACGAGACTTTAGGACCCATTGATTTAACGAGAACGTACTCCGTGTGTACTCGGAGGGTATTTGGTGGCATCGGGTATCGAAACCAGGCCTTCTGGTCTGGAGTCCGATGCTCTAACCACCAGGCTACCCACGGCCCTACTTAATTGTACGACCTCCGATCGTAAATCTTAAGCACAATATTTTATCGCTTATTCTCCTATTATCAATAATCGATCATCCAGCGACTATCCGTCGACTAACATCGCGTACCTAAATGTCAACGCTTGAATAGACAACTCATTTGAATAAATAACGTCTTCGGGAGCAAGTTTTCAACAGAACTTGCAGTTAAAAAGAATCATTTTACCCCAAAAGGATTAGTAGAAGGTTCGCAGATAGACCCGCTACACTCTACTCAACGTAAGAAATATGTTTGCCAAATTGAAAGTCTGTAAAATTAATAGCTCAGAAACGAAATTTTTTGTCCATAACGCCCTGGCAACCCGTCTTGGGAATTGATTTTCATAAAACCCGTTTTGAGTTGATTTCTGTTTAACAAAAGAAACATATCGAATTTCATGTCTGTAAGTTTAATAATTCCGGGGATCATCTAATGAGTGAGTGAGTCACTTTTCTCTTATATGTATACAGTGGGTGATCGGTTAACGAACATAATCCGTTTCAAGACTATGTTCGCTATCCGAATTGTTCGTTAACCGATCATCGATTCACCATAGATTTCTATGTGAAATCAATTAATTCGTTCTGGAGACCCTAAAAATTAAATTTTAATAAATGTATAATTTCTTAGTAAGTTTTTTTAAAAAATAATATATATGTAGAGTCTTGCATATTAACCAGTCCTTTTCATTTTTTGCTTATGGGCCGTTGAAGAACATGTCCAATGTCGATTGCTTTTCTCTTTTTTTCAGGATTTTCCAGAAGTAATTAATAGCATTGTTGTTGTAAAAATCCCCAAACCTACTGACATCATCTTGGTTTGGGTGCCATTCTAAGACCATTTTGCTCTGACAGCCTCCCACTTTTTCAAAAGATCTTTAATGGCAGATGTCAGCATTGGTCCTCTTTCGTCTTCCTCTTGTTCAGAAGGAGACACATTTCGCTGTGTTTCTTGGTGTTCTTCATTCAAAACTTCTTGGAGTTCTTCTGTCGTCAGTTCATCTTCATGTCCCATTATGAGCTCTTCTATGTCATCCTCGTTCACCTCCAAATCGAGATGTCTAGCAGTTGTCAAAATTTCATCCATAATTTCAGGGGTGTCTCCCTAATTACCTCCGAATATATGTTCGTTGTCCAAACACAAAAAATACTTCTTGAAAGTGTTCGTTATCCGAATATGAGTTGGTTATCCGAATATGTGTTCGTTATCCGAACACAAAAATCTTTCGTGAAAGAGTTCGTTAACCGATCACCCACTGTATATAGTACGTAAAATTTAATTTAGTATTTGTTATTGATTAATTTTATTAATTAATGCTAATTATTTATTCAATAATTAGTTTTTTACTGTGTTTTGTTCCCAAAAATCGACAAAATCAAAAGAAGCATGATACAAAAATGGTGAAGTTTCAACCCCTGACAACCTCCAAACCTTGAAAAATTCCTGTGTGCGGTGCTGGACTCTATCATAATCTTTTTCTAAAAATATATTCAAAAGAAATGTAATTAAACTATAAATAATTAATATACTCCCTTTTTGCTTCTGTATTTCTTCAAAATCGCAAGAAAAAATAAGTTAAAGTATTCGGACTTTTTTTTTAATGTATTTATAAACACGCTTGGCCATATTTTCACCAAGAAACTTACTCCACATTGTATATATATAATTTATCTCCACTAGTCACATCCTGATAAGGATCTGGAATTACTTTTAGGTATGAATATTTTCGGAAAAAATATTTTTTTCAATAATTACGACTATAAATTTTTTTTTATTTCATCTTCAATACTAAATTTATTAGAATACCCGCACCTAAAATTTGGGCATCCCTGGAATATATACGGCGTATTGGGTGGGAATAACATTCACTACATCAAGGTATTCATTTCACATCGTACTTAATTCTTTGCCTCTCTCCTTCACCTGAAGAAGAGGCTTCCCACTTGACGGCAGGAAAAGCAAGTTCTCAAGAGCTGTCATCGGCACAAAGAGATGCTGAAATGCTGATTAGCTCATGTGGCCACACACCCAATTTCTGACATCATTACCATCACCTAACTCCCACTCGCAGCCTTTGTTGCCGACCCAATCCGCCTGTCACTCCGGGCCGGCGGGGGATTATTTAAATATTTTGAGTGCACGTCGGAGAATTTTTCGCAGGACGTTGACCATGATTGGAGGAATTCTAGATTTAAGTTTGAGAAATGTCTCGGAATGATGTGAAGAGTTTTTCTTCCATTGCTGAAGTTTGAAAAACCTTACAGTATGTAAGATTTTCGAACTGTAAGAACTATGATGATACTGGAAGAAGCAAGAATTTTATTTCTTTGGAAATTAAATTGCATTTCTTACAGCTGAGTTGTTTAAAGTTTAAAGTGTTTTGAAGCCTCGTCTAAATGCGACGGTAAAAGACAAAAAAGCATTTAGGTTAGACCTATCAGTAAAGTTTGCATCATTTGAGTAAGCAACCTTGATTTTGGCCAAACAAATTTATTAGTTTTAACAATTATTTAAACATATACACGTTACGTCACAAAAACAGCACACACTTCACAAAAGTTTAATCGAGTTCTGATCCACCGCGCAACCTGTTTTGCGCGGGTGACGGATTTCCCTTTGAAATAATCCCCAAGGAATTATTACACGGCCGATCTGGCATGATGATTCAGAGGAGTCTTACTCTATCTAAGAACGTTTTTATAAACGATATAGCCAAGGATGTCTTAAGGGATAGGTCAACTGAGCCTGGGCCTAGGGCCTACCCCTCGTGGAGGGGGCTTCGTTTTGTTCTCAACTCTGTCTTAATAAGATCATGATCCGGATAATTTGAATGGTCAAACATTATTACCGTACATATTCTCCAAAAAAAACAAGGAGTATCAAACAGCATGACAGCTGTTAAGAGTGGTAAGACTCAGTAGCGCTCACAGGAATTTTTCAAGGGGGGGGGGGTCCGGGGTCGAAAGTTCACCGTTCTTTTATCATGCTCCTTTTGATTTTGTTGATTTTCGGGAACAAAACACAGTAAAAAACTAATTATTGAATAAATAATTAGCATTAATTAAAAAAGTTAATCATTAATAACAAATACTTAGTTAAATTTTACGTACTATATACTTAGAATTATAATCAATCGGAAAAAAATCAAGGGCTTTGGGGCAAGGTCCGGACCCCAGCCCCCACCACTTGTGTGCGCCACTGGTAAGACTGTATTATTATGTGATGACCGCTGTCCATGTCTAGGCCTAGGACTAACTGTAAACAATCATTCAACTTATTTAGTCGAAAGGTGGTCATCGGTCGAGCCCATTTGTGTCTAGGTTTTTGAGATAGTGAGTCGTGCACATTTATTTGTATCAAATTATCGTTTGAACGATTATTTGACAAAATATACTGTCTACATTAAAGATCTCAGGCAGGGCCTACTCCTACATAAAGGCCTAGAGTCTCAAAAAAATTTTAAGGTTTGTTGGGCCCAAGGCCTCAAATAGTCTCAAGGACACCCTCGATACAGCCTAGGTAACATCTCATGGGTCACGAATTCGTGGATGACGTTGTCTTTGACAAGTTGTAGGTTTAAGTCCTTGTGCCACTAAAGACTCCCCATGTAGAAAGGTTGATGCACGTTTAATCTGGAGAATTTCTCTAAGTTCGAACGTGTCGTAGTGTGGAAGTTTGGAGCGTGGATACTAGCTTAGATATCTTCCTTCTCACTCGACTTTGGCTCAAAGTTATGATGTCTGTCACCAATAACTTTGAAATATGACATTAATAAAGCAATTAGTCAACTGAGAAAAATACTCTGATAAAAAATCCACAAGAATATTTTTTCTTTCATATTAACTACTAAGTGCCGGGTTTATCCATTGGACACCCAGGGGCTCGGGGCTCGTATAAGCTGGGCTTAACCAGATTTTCTGGTTTTAAATTTCGATACGCCAGTGCCAAGGTTTCCGTAGATCTTCTGGACCCAGGGTCCGAAATAAGTTTTAACCGGCATTGTAAGTAATTTTTACCTTACTTTTTTATAATATGAATTTAAATAAATATTTAAATAATATTCTTTTGTTTGTTTTTATTCGACAGAAACACCATTCGCCGTGAGTCGCAACCAGACATTCATCTACTGCTGCCCCACAGAATATATTGCAGCTTAATAAACCGAGGGTTGGGGCAAAAGTCATGGCAACTATTTTTTTTTCTTGAAGATACCAGTCCGGTTGGAAAATGGGACATATACAGATGTAAATTCAAGGTGTTAACTACATGTGTTGGCAATGGATAGCACTGAAAGATCGTAACACTAATTTATTACGATGGTATACAGAGCAATATGGTCTTCACGGTGCAAAAGAATGACAATACAGTACACATAAAGTTCACATGACTAACCTGGGTGTAAAGACCCTTAATGTAGTCCATGACTCTTAATGTAATCCATGAACTTCTCGATGACGGTACGTGCCAAGTCAATCCGCATACTGACCGCTCATCACTGGTTGACACACGTCCTTGCTGAAACTTTCCTATCCATCGAGCTACTGTACGGTATGGTAGGGCATTATTCCCAAGAGCTTCTACTAAGGAAGTAAAAACGTAATGTCAGAAGGATCAAACTCAATCACCAGTGGACTTTGAGCTAAAAATAGTCGACTAAGATAGACAGGAAATAATACAAAAAATATGCATGAACAAGAAAATACAATACAATGTTACTATATATCTTTCTAAAAAGAACACCTGTTACGACCCGCATGTGCAGAGGGCGCTAGTAGTCCTCCTTGTTTACATTTCGTCAGTATGCTTGTAATGCATCCTCGGAGTGGACGTACCTACCGTCCTCAATAAACAACAAATTTTTAAAGTATACAGTCCACGCCTTTTGCTTGAGCAGTCAAGTTATACATAACTCAAAGTCTGCTCATAATCCGTTCTAGACATTTCTAGAATAACCACACCATTTGTGGTTAAAATCAGAGCTATCGACCTCACCCAGTTTTGTGGTCGTTGTCGAGCCCGAGCCAAAAATCAAAATGGCTCCAAAGGAACTATCAAAACTCACCGTGTTTAACAGAAGGAAAGCACATCTGCTCGGTCAGATCACACGCATTAGAAACTCCTTGGAAAATGTGGAGTCACCATTGAATCAAGTTGAAAAGAGAGCTAAACTCGCATCGCTTTCTGAAGTGAAAGCAAAAATAGACAAACTTCGGACCGAAAGCTACGGGGTTCTTTCGGATGAAGAGCTCATGGATTTCGAGGCCAGTTTGGACACGATGGAAGTGGACGCAGATAATTTAGAGGTGAGTCTCAATACCTTACTTGAATCTTCTAATGTGAATACCTCTGAATTATCTGTGAAAAATGATTTTGCTAATTACAATGTGAAACTGCCATCCATTAATTTACCGGAATTTTCGGGACAATATATTGATTGGTTGCAATTTAAATCCCAATTTGTATCATTAATTCATGATAACACTTGTTTATCAGACTCGCAAAAACTATACTATTTACAATCTGCCCTGAAAGGCCATGCAAAACAATTACAAACAGTAAACGATTCTTACTCATCTTTATTTGAAGCTTTAGAAGGTAGATACGAAAATGAAAGATTAATTGTAAATAGTCATATTGCTGAACTTTTAAATCCTAACAAAATAAAATTTGAATCTGCTTTTCATCTCAGAAGTTTAATAGATTCAATTCAGAGTCATCTTAGAGCCTTAAAACAACTAGAATTAGAACCTGACGCTTTGTGTGAATCAATGTTAATTTTTGTTATAACTCAACGTCTAGATGATGAATCGCGTAAATAATATGAAATGGAATTACATTCAAATGATTTGCCTAAGTGGAATAATTTTTTAGACTTTTTAATAAAAAGGAGCCAAGCCTTAGAAAACGTACAAAGAAATTCTTCGTTGAAAAACAAGAACGAATATTCTCCAAAATTCAGATCATTTGTCGTGAAAAGCAATGAAAAATCCTGTCCGTTATGTCCCTTAGAGACACACCCAATTTTTAAGTGTAAAATGTTTCACGAGATGTCTGTTCAAGAAAGAAGCAACAAAGTGAGATCCTTAAACCTATGCTTTAATTGTCTAGGCCATCACCTTATTAAGAACTGTTTGAAACTGAACAGGAAATGTAGGGTTTGTAATGCGAACTTCAACTCTCTTCTTTGCAAAACAAGGGTGCCCCGAGCGATAAACAGAAACCTCCCCTCTCCACAGAGTTCATCAGGTGTCATTTATGACCCGAGTCCAGCCACTACTGTATAAATCCTCAAACCGCGACGTGTCTTTACAATGAGAGTGGGGAGAAATCCATTTTGCTTTCGACCGCGAAGGTCAAAGTTCAGAGTGCGACAGGGGGTTGGCTTGTAATGAACGCGATCCTCGATTCAGGGAGACAGAAATCCCTTTGTAGCGTGGAAGCGTCAAATTTCCTAGGGTTGGAAAAATACTCTATGAGTTCAACTATTGTAGGCTTGAATGGAGCTTGCATTTCAGTGAGGAAAGGAATTTCCGCTGAAATTTCGAACGGAAGTTCATTTAAAAGAAAACTTAACTTTCTCATAGTCCCTAAAATTACTGGTTGCGTTCCTACACAGCCATTGGATTTAACAAAAATAAAATTGCCTCAAAATATAAGATATGCAGATGCGGAATTTAATATTCCCAAACGAATTGATATTCTCCTGGGAGGTGAAATATTTTATGAATTATTAAAAAGTAAACAAATAAAATTACATGACAATTCAATAATATTGCAGGACTCCGTATTTGGTTACATTGTAACAGGTTCCATTCAAAACGAACCATCGAACTATATTATTTTTGCAATTTCATCCAAGATCAGGTTGATAGAAATTTAACAAAATTTTGGGATTTAGAAGCAATAGGAATTAAAGCAGAGTCTAGTTGTCACCCGGACGACAGTTCCAAAATCCCTTCGTCAAAGGTTTTAGGGATACCATGGGATGTTGTCCACGACTATTTTACAATTGATGTTAAAGGACTTCTGCAATTGGACACGTCAAAACCCATCACAAAAAGAATTGTGCTTCAATCAGCTGGGAAAATATACGATCCAGTTGGGTTCTTGTCAACCTACACAATTAGGCTCAAATGCCTATTACAAGAACTTTGGCTACGGAAGTTATCCTGGGATGACGAGCTACCGCCAGATATTCATGCAGTATGGTCACAATGGTGGTTAGAACTTCCATTTTTATCAGAGTTAAAGATTCCGCGAAAGATCATCGATTCAAGTGGGGATTCAAGTGAAGTCCAAATCCATACCTTTTCCGATGCCAGTCAAAAGGCATATGGAGCAGCCGCCTTCTTGAGAGTCAAGCACAAGGACAGAGTCAGCGTTGATCTTGTAACATCCAAGAGCCGTGTTGCACCTCTGAAAAGATTATCCCTGCCTAGATTGGAACTGATGGGCGCTCTGCTTGCTGCACGCTTAGCGAAGGAAGTCAAGAAAATCCTAGATCAGAAGTGTTCAACCAGAGCCTTTTCTGGACGGACTCTCAGGTCACCTTACATTGGATCAAAGGTCCAAGCCATAGATGGAAACCCTTTGTTGCGAACAGGGTTCGCGAAATCCAATCCCTCACCGATCCTAACTCGTGGTTCCACTGTTCCGGCAAGGACAACCCAGCAGATCTACTTACTAGAGGAATCAGCGTAGACGCTCTTACAACCAACTCCAAGTGGTGGAATGGATCCTCGTTTCTACGTCAAATTGACTTCCAGACCAAAGGACTAGATGAAGCGATCCCAGAAAGAGTGTATTTAACGGAAATGAGAAAGAACTCAAATCCCAAAGAGGACATTTCCTTGACATTGACAGTGACTAAAAACAATTTCCTTGAAAACATTATTGATATTTCACACAACTATGTAAAATTAATTCGTGTTGTAAGTTTTCTCTATAGATTCATACACAACTGCAGAACCAGAATTACAAAGATAAAGGGACCCCTTACTTCACAGGAGGTAAGTCATGCTGAGAACTGGCTGATTCACTCATTGCATGAAAGGGAGTTCTATGAAGAAATACGCAAATTGTTGGCAGGTGAGCCTATTCCTATGAAAAGCGAATTAACTCCACTTAATGTTTTTCTTGATGAGAGCAACATCATTAGAGTAGGAGGCAGACTTGCCAATTCAAATTTAAATGAGAAGGCTAAATTTCCCATGATTTTACCTAGTAGAAACGTTTTAACTGATATTATATTGAGCCATTATCATAAAAAATATTTGCATGCAGGACCCCACTCACTTTTTATATCTTGTTCGTCAAAAATTCTGGCCACTCAATGGCAGAAATAACTGTCGTAGAATTATTCATGAATGTGTGAATTGCTTTAAGAACAAGCCCATCACTATGAATCAAATTATGGCTAACCTACCGAGAGATCGTGTAACACCGAATTATCCCTTTAATGTCACGGGCGTTGATTTTGCAGGCCCATTCTTCATTAAGTTTAAAAATCAAAGAAAAGGGGCATTAAATAAAATTTATGTAGTAGTCTATGTATGTTTATGTACAAAAGCAATTCATTTAGATTTTGTGACAGATCTCACATCCCAAGCATTCATTGCAAGTTTAAGACGTTTTTTTTGGTAGGAGAGGAAAGTGTGCAAAAATCACCACCGACAACGCTAAAACATTTGTTGGCGCAAATGCCGAAATTAAAAAATTGTTCAAAATGATTAAATTACCTGATCACACATTAGCAGAATTTTTGACAAATGAATCAATAGAGTGGAATTTTATCCCGCCCAGGTCCCCAAACCATGGAGGGCTATAGAAAGCAGGAGTAAAGGCATTTAAATTCCACTTAAAAAGAGTCGTGGGGAACGCACATTTAACTCTCGAAGAGTTCATCACAATACTTTGTGAAATTGAGGCTGTGCTAAATTCCCGACCACTCACTCCTTTGACGTCAAATTTCGATGATTTCGAAACACTGACCCCTGGTCACTTCTTAGTAGGTAGACCCCTAACATCCATAGTTGAACCGCAAATAACTAATATAAACGAGAATCAGTTGTCGAGATGGGAAAGAGTAAAAAAAAAAATTACCCAACATATATATAAGCTTTGGAAACGCGATTATTTGAATAATTTACAAGAACGTCACAAGTGGAAATTTAACAAAAATAATGTTTCTGTAGGAACCTTAGTTTTAATCAAAGATGAAAATCTTCCTAGTACGAAATGGAGTACCGGAAGAATAACTGAAATTTTTCCTGGCACCGATGGTAAGGTGCGAGTTGTGAACCTGCGTATGCCAAACGGAAATATATTAAAAAGGACAATCAGAAATCTTTGTATATTACCTGTATGAATTTTGTTATTAGTAATTATTGTATGTGTATAAATTAACTTCAATCGTATTTAAGTATCACAAAATGTATTGTGTATTTTTCATTTAAGTACTGTAAATATTGTGTATTTTTCATAAGTACTGTAAATATTGTGTATTTGCATTTAATATTGTGCATGCTTTTTGCTTTGTAAATATTGTGTATTTTGTATGTAAGTATCGTCAATTGCATTATGTATTTGTATTGAAATTTCATTTCAATGGCGGGGACTCTGTTACGACCCGCATGTGCAGAGGGCGCTAGTAGTCCTCCTTGTTTACATTTCGTCAGTATGCTTGTAATGCATCCTCGGAGCGGACGTACCTACCGTCCTCAATAAACAAACATTTTTAAAGTATACAGTCCACGCCTTTTGCTTGAGCAGTCAAGTTATACATAACTCAAAGTCTGCTCAAAATCCGTTCTAGACATTTCTAGAATAACCACACCATTTGTGGTTAAAATCAGAGCTATCGACCTCACCCAACACCTATGCAAAAGACTTGAGGAATGGGACAAAATTGTATTAGTGTATTGTAGATATGTGAAGATTGAGAAATATTGAAACAGGAAACTAACTTATGATGAATCCTATTGTTATTAAAAATAGAATGTAACTAGGTAGGAATTGCTTCTTGTGTAGTTTTTAAAGATTTTTCAATGAACTTGAAGTTTTTTTCCAGTAACAGTTTATAGAAAAATGAAACAATAGAAAATAACAAACTTTTTAATAAGTGAAGTTCGCAATTCTGAACAAAGAGCGAAAAGAATTTAGGGGAACTCCCTACAAGTTCGAAAATACTTTCAATTGAATAGCAATGATTATAGTTATGTTGCAACGTTGTAAGAGGCTGGGGAAGGGAAGAATTACTCGACATGATTCAACTAATCTATTTATTTCTACACTGCGAACAGACACAATTTCAACTAAAAATATTAAGATAAGGTCTCAATGAAAACCGTGAAAGTGGAACAACGACAGTAAAACGTGAGCGATTAGGCGACTAACAAACTTGATCCTTCTTTTAATTAAGGATCTAACCTATTATCCGATTTAATCTAATCTTAATTCAATCTCAGTGAACAATCGTCCTTTCAAGGTTTCCTTCTAATAAGAATCAAATCACTCTAATTCTAATATTATACCTTCAATAGCAATCTCATCTGACTTGAGTATATCTTCTCTCATTCTCTCCCTCAAGCTAGAAAACCTCGCCTATTCATAGCGAGTTAATTGACATATCACGATTCTCTTCTTCCGAAGGGTTGGTTGTGAAAACGCGAATTGACAGCCCAAAGATTTCCCAAGAGGATTAATTAGGAAATCGCGTATAGATCCGTCGCAACCTTTTATATTTATATCTTAAATTTGGGAGATATTATCGCAAATTCGGCTTGCTTGGTGGCCAAGCTCCGAGGCCCCCCACTGAGCTTGAGGGCCCCGGTGCACTGCACCGCTTAGTCCATTGGTAGCTACGCTACTGGCTACAGTAAGCACAGCAATTAAAATGGAAGGTATCCAAAGTCATAAGTCTCAATAATTTGTATTGAAAAGTTTTGTTTTTAAAATTGTAAGTTAAAAATGATCAAAGCATCTGTAAGACAATTAAGCAAATTGTTGACTTTTTTCATATTAAATTTGTCATGTACAATGACCAAATTATGTGCCATATTTGATGTCTTAATTAAAGATTATCTCTGTAAATTATTCATTTCGATTAAAAGTTTAGATTTAAATCAACTAAGTGAAGGATCAAAAACTTGCGAGGGAAATATACAACCAACATAAACATATTAATTGATGAAGTGTCTTTTTTTTGTATCACAAGTGGATACAGTCTAAATGTGAGGAAAAGATTGACGAATAAAATAAAAATATTATGATTGTATTTTTTTTTAATTTTTTGCCAAAAGAAGGTTTTAAAATGTGTTTTGTTAAATAAAAAATCGGGGCATTAAGGGGTTACACACAACACAAAAATTCTAACAGTTGTTTTGGACACTTGTTTTCAACGCCAATATAACAAGTTGGTAAAAAACGATTTGGTGAATCGTCTGGCATCAAAGTTTGAATTTCAAATTTAAAGTAATTGCAACATGGAACAAGATGGCATGACATTTGAAAATATATGAAAACATTGTTGCTAACGTAAGGAAAAACATGAAGTAAAAGCAAAATTTAAAAAAAAAAATGAGAACCAAATGAAAAAATATCACTGACCTTATTAAGCAAATTTTCACCTTTCTAACAACAAATCCAGTATAACTTTTTAAAGAATTCAAATGGAAGAATTGATGTAAAATAGAATTAAAGAATTAATGAGAAAAAAATGGAATGTCAAATACTGTTTTCTCTAAATGAAAGGAAAAAAATGGTTAAATGGACCTGCAGTGTAAGAATAGGATTCCTAAGAATTGTGGTTGCCATTTTGGCAAAAATAATTGGTATCAAAATAGGATCTCATCAATAAAAAAAATTGCTGTAACCTCACACATTCAATAACTATTATACAGTTTTTCTAAATAAAATCTGTTAGCTTTTCAACTGTTACTAAAGGAAAATAACTATAGACATTCTACAATCTTTTTTTTTTTTAAAAAAAAAAAAGAAAAGAAAAAGAAGAAGCTATACATATTGCTGCTATTTGATTTCAGAAGAATAAAAAAAAAATATGTCGGCTGTTTCATTACAAATTACTAATAAAAAAATCATTACTACAAATAACTTCTTAGAGTAAATTGCTTAAAACATTATCGTTGAATATTTATTTTTAAGGAATCAGAAAGAGTAGTTGACAATAAAATAAACCGTCAATAAAACTTTTATTTTCCTTGTTTATTTTAATCTTTATTGTGTCTTAAAATAAATATCAATTTTTTTTTATAATTTATTCTTTTAAAAACAATTGCCATATGGATATCAGTCTAAGAAATGAATGTTCTTTTATTAATTGTAAATACTTATTAATTTGGTATTTACGACAAGCCATTTGATAATAACTTTCATCACATGCACTCGTAAAAAATATTTTTAATTTTGAATAAATGTTTTAATAAAAAGATTTCTTTATCAATATTTTGACATTTTAAATTCAAACGTCTTCAGTCAAAGAATGTAAAATCTTTGTGTTACTTCTCACAACCTTAAGCCACTGTAATCTTGAAAAAACATATGTAATTTGTTAAAAAATATTTTAACATTATTTTAATTTTCAATAGTTTTTTTCTCTAATTTTGAAAAGTTTTAAAATTTTGAAAATTAATTGTATTTTATAAAGGTTTTCATTTCTTTCTCTCTCTTTTTTTTGCCCATTTTGTCACGTTTCAATGTTTTAATTACTTTACCTCTTTTCAAGTTTACTTAATTAAATAATATCAACAATAGATGGCAGCACGATAAATAATTAATACTATTTTACTTCGCCAGTAAAAATACATTTTTAAATAAGGAGATAAACAAACACAATGGAAAATTCAAAAAAGAAAAAAAAAAATCTCGATGAAACCATAATTTTTAAAATTAATTTTGTTAAGAATTCTTGCTCAAGTGTTAGTCTTAAAAACTTATCAATACACACAATTTTTATTTCCTATTATTTGTATTTTAAATTGTTCCGTGAACGATAGATGGCACTGCAAGTAAAGTTTTTATGAATTTTTTTTTCACTATGAAATGCTACGACTCTGATATTATAAGTTATCTAATTAAAATATTTTTATACATATTATTTTTAACGAATAAAAAAGTATTTATAGCTCGGTAGGGTATACAAACAATTAAATCTTTCGTTCGTTTTTTTTCTTCGTAAAATATTGATTTTACCTATTCAATCACATATTTATATTTCTGTATCGAATAAAAATTGGAGAAAAATAAATCTCAATGGCCGAAACTATTCAAATAAAAAATTTAAAACTTAAAAATTAAGACAGATTGGTACCACTTTAGCCTAGTTAAATTTGCTGTGCAAAAACTTCTATTTTTCCATCAGACTGTCTTGGTCTGGATTAGCTACAATTTGAGCCCACGACTTAATTTTATCTTCCTTACCATGACTAAATACAGTGTCATGAGGGAGAATATTATGGCCCCTCCCCGTCCAAAATCTCATTTTTGGATCCAAGTAGTGGCGTAATGTACTCCTCCGCATTGCAGGGGGGAGGCAGGGATTCTAGGGAGCTCAGATCCTGACAGACGCCTAGTACCTATTTTTGCGCTTGGGGCACAAAACCTTACTTTGCAGAGGGACCCCTAATATTCTCCGTTTCGCCACTGGATCCAATCCGGAACTTAAGGAATTGCAACAACATAACATAACATACCGTAAGATCCGGCGCATAACGCGCGCCTATTCTTTCAAGCTGCAAACTTTAGTTTTTAGGTATATTCGCCGTACAGCGCGCACCGTCTTTTTTCAATTCCTACTATTACCTCACACTCTCTATATATTTATTTATCTTGGTGGAATTTGCAATCAAAAAATAAAATACATTTTAAAGCACTCAATTGAGCTGAAATTTTATATACATGATTATTTTAGACGACAATACAGTAATTTAATTATAATGAATTAAAAATTAATTGATTATATAAAACGAATTATTCAAACAATTACAAATACAGCCACCTTGGCATCATTTTTGACGACTTAGCGACCCTTTTGGCGACTTGTGTCAAAACTTGAAAAGGGTTTTTTTTTCACATTTTAAAACAGTAATTTGAGTTGAAATTTTCTATACACTATTGTTTGGGATAAAAATACGCTAATTTAATTATAATTAATTGACTGAAACTAATTATTTAAAAAATTATAGATACAGCCACGCTGATTTCATTTTTAGTGACTTGAGTCTCAAAACTTTAAAAAAAAAAATTTCTCACGTTTTAAAGCATTCAGTTGAACCGAAATTTTATATACACGATTGTTTTGGATGACAATACGATACTTTAATGATAATTAATAAACTTTACTTTTATTATAATTAATGAAAATTAATTACCACTTAATGTTGTGATTCTGTCATATGTATATAAATATTTGTATTAATTGTAACTATTTAATAAAAAGTAGCTAAAATAAAATTTTTCTTTGTTGATCTTAGAAGGAATTGACTTAAATTTTTTTTTTTTTATATTACTTGTTTGAAAGAAACCTGAAAAGTACTATACAATGCTGTTACATTTTAGAGTAATTTATTCGAGATATTATACCAGGCTTTTTTTTTCGTACAACCTTTTAAGTTCATAAATAATGTTCTTTCTTCTAAAGAAACAGCATTTCGATCTATGTAGAAATCTAATGTTTTTCTTTTGCAAACATATTATTTTTTTATTTTTATTGCTATCATTTTTATATCAGGCGTGTAGCACTCACCCAAAATTTTCGAGCTGATTTTTTGTGTTAAAAGTTAGCTTTATACGCCGGATTTTACGGTCAGCATTCAGTCCCCTAAAATCCTGCCACCCTCCACGATGCGGGAGTTACAGTGGTGTACATTACGCCACTGACTACATGCTAATATTTTCTCTTTCGGAAATTTTTACCTTTAGATCATGAAAATACACCTTCCCACAATTCCAATATAAGTATAAGACAGCGGCGCACTCAATGGGGGGATCCTCGGGTCTGCACCTCCCCCAAAGCCCTTGATTTTTCCCCCGATTGATTATAATCCTATGTATATAGTACGTAAAATTTAATTAAGAATTGGTTATTAATAATTAATTTTACCAATTAATGTTAATTATTCATTCAATAATTAACTTTTTACTGTTTTTTGTTCCCGAAAATCGACAAAATCAAAAGAAAATTTTGGGCAGCGTATTAGAGCATGATACGAGAATAGTGGACTTTCGACCTTGGACCCACCCCTTTGAAAGATTCCTGTGTGCGCTACTGGTGTACGACATAAGTATTCGTGAATAAACTGGATATGTAAGTCAAAAATACGAAAGGGGGAGATGTATTTTTAGGCATTTGAGGGAAATTCAAAATTCATTTGAAACTAGGAGGGGACTTGTGCTCTCAAAAGATAAAATATTATCTTGGATTCTACTACTGCAGCGTTTCTCAAACTTTGGGTCGCCCTCCCCTAAGGGGAGGGGATAACTCTTTGAGGAGAGCGCAAGCATATTAAAAAGTCAAAAACAAAGGATTATTTAAAAAAATTATTAGTTTACTGAACATGAACAAACAAAATACATTCTGACATAATAAAAAATAAAATATGCCCATTTGCACTCATAAATATACCAGTACTGCCTAAGGTATTTTATTATTAATCTAACAATACTAGGTTAAGAACAAGCTTAATAATTACAAGTGACCCCACAGGCTTGTCATATATAAAACTATATACAAAGATTAACACTTATCTTGATAATTTGTACGGTTTATAATTAATCCTTTGACTGCCAATTAAAAGTTACACGATTTACTCCTCAATGTCATGGTTTTCTACGTATGCGCGCGTATATGATGCATTGGGGGAGGAAAGGAGTAAAAATAAATTATTTGTAAACACTGTCAAGGTCTTTTTATTGCATTTCAAATCCTTCGGATTCATTTTATGGATAGCAGTGCACAGAAAAGATCGTACTTCGGAAAGATGTACATATACGTCCTCGGCAATCAACGCTTTGGCTTAGAGAGACATTTATATGCGCAGATCGTACTAAAAAGATTAAATTCGTATTGTAACATAAGCGTCAAAGTATAGTATTATTGATTTTAATACATTGTTATTGTATGGATGGGAGGAGGCGTAATAAAAATTTTCGAATATTGGGTCACAAATATTGAAAGTTTGAGAAGCAATGTACTACTGAGATTGTTGGGAATTAAAAATTAAATAAAATATTTTTTTTCTATCCAAGCTCACTGACCCTATAGAACCTTAAGTTAAGACCTCCTAATTTAAGTAATCCTTCATTGCAGCACTTCAATGATATTCCCTGCAAGCTTAAAGGGAAAAAAATGTTTCATCAGCAAGTATCATAAAGAACTTAACCCGATGATTCAACGTAACATTTCAGCATATTCTACCACAGATTACTCCACACCCCAAAGGTGACTGCTCTAACTCAATCAAAAAAGTAACAAATTCAAGGAAAAATCGTCTCTTTCCCACCTCACACCTCGGCAACTGCACGTTAAGAAAATATCACATCGCTCTTTCCAGAACATCATCAGCAGTATCCCTCAATTCATCATCATCGATGATGATTCTCCGTGGTACTAATGATCTCGATATCCCGTCAGACAGACGACGACGTAAGGATGATGGTGGCAGGAAGGAATGAAAAAGTCTTCTTCAA
Source organism: Trichonephila clavipes (assembly GCA_019973935.1). Taxonomy (NCBI): domain Eukaryota; kingdom Metazoa; phylum Arthropoda; class Arachnida; order Araneae; family Nephilidae; genus Trichonephila; species Trichonephila clavipes. The sequence goes on along the minus strand of BMAU01017962.1, from coordinate 739,832 downwards.
GAACTGTCTTGCATGTTGGCAGGAAGATTGAAGAGTACACAGATTGGCTGATGAGCTCTGCATCAGCTCTCGACAAAGAAGAATGGACTTGGCTTTGGGTTTTTATTCCCCTTCAATTTCAGGCATCTTACCAATTGTTACTTCCTGTCATTTGCTAAAAATACAAGCCTTTTAGCACGGGTTCGAGTCAGCTTTTAATTTATAAACAAAGAACCGGTGCCAAATTCGAGGAGGACGTCTTCAATGAAAGACACAATGTATGAACTAATTGGAAGACATTAATAGAATGTAAAATAGGTTCTCGGAAAACAAGGGACTGCTTTGAGAAGATTTTGCTGGAGTAGTACGCTGTAGGTTTTTCGAAATGTAAAACGTGCAAGATCGCGTCAACTTGCTAATCTTTAAAAATGTAACTGAAGTAATGGCATATTGCGAATGTTATTCAACATCAGGGGTGGCCAACCCAAATGACCTTGCGGGCCACTTCGGAAAACATTATAGGCCCGCGGGCCGCATAGAAAAATATATATCTTATATCAGATTCGGACCCATAATAAACATTTATCGGAGGGAAAATTTAAAACAGAAAAAAAAATGAAATATTATTATTGTTCATGTATACAAACATTGATAATACTCGTGTACCGTAAAATCCGGCGTACAACGCGTACCTATACTTTCAAGCTACAATTTTTAATTTTACGTGTATTCACCATATAACACGCACTCCTTTTTTTTACGAAAGGACCTGAAATGTATGTGAGTAATGTCCTTATATTTTGAAGACATTTATTCGTGGTATTATTATCCCAGAATTTTGAAAATATAGTATACTTCTCTTGAACAACAATCCTTTAAGTTCATTAGGAATGTTATTTCTTTTAAGTAAACAGTATTCTGATCAACGTAGAAGTCCAATTTTTTTTTCATATTCATCTCTTTTTTTTTATTTTTATTTTGGAGCTATCATTTTTATACCCGCGCACCCTCAAATTTCAATCTTATTTGTTGCGTTCAAAGTGCGCGTCATACGCCAGATTTTACGGTAATAAGAATTTATGATCAAATAATGTTTAATTTATTTAATAAGTGAGATACTTGTTTTTCAACTCTTTCACTTATTTTTTGCAAATCAATTTCAATGAGTGTGTTTGCACATCGTAATTGATGTCGTAGGTTTTTCTCCGTTAAGTTTGAGCGCGATTAATGTCTGATAAATTTTCATTTTCAACAAAAAAGATTCACAGGTGTAAGTTGAATCAAAAGCGCTCTCAATATTTTGTGCTAGATCTCTCAAATTCGAAAATTTTAAAAACGCCTCAATGCAATACTGCCCGCTTCTTAGTATGTATAAAAACAGAAGCAACGTGATAAAATAGAAATAGTTATAAGATTTATTTAGCATTCTACGCTAAAAACAAAAATATTGTACAAAATAATCGTATTTTGAAAAGTTGTAATGAATCTCGTGGGCCGCAAAATTATTCAAGTTGGGCCGCGGGTTTGCCACCCCTGCTCTAGATATTAGTGTGTTGTTAAAATAGATTTCATAAAATACTTTTCAAAACACAGCATACCATTTATTTCCAGAGATAAGATGATAAAAGGTAAGACAATAAAGATAAGAGAAGGAACGATATAGATAAGACAATAAATGAAAAAAATAGGACAATGAACGATTTTTATTAGGCAAAATACTATCAGAAAATTAAAATGAGAAATATTTTCAAGAAAAAAAAATGAATTGAGATAGAAGTCAATGATCTAAAACCGATTAAACTCCATAGAAACTCTAATCAAGTTTAATTAATATTATTCGTTGAATAATTCCTGAATAATACAGTTACATTTTTCAGATGACTGTGCTTAAACTTTGATCAAATAATCACAAATATGTTCAATATATTTATTTATTCCTCTTGACTATATCAGTAAGAATTATTTTAATTTTAAAATATTGAATATAAATCATTAAAAAGTTTGTTAAGAAAAAAGGATAAAATCTAATCACTAATTAATTATGTTTATTTTATAGATAAAAATTAATAACAATAATATGTTTTTTGCTGAATGATTTTATTTGTATAACCCAATATAACTTAACATTTTTTTATTCTAAAATGACGAAGTTTCCCTATGATTAATTTTAGTAGTTAATTTAATGATTAGTTTAAGGTTTTCATTTGAGCTTAGATAAGAATGTCAATTTTTTTCATCAAAATTTCAATTTCATTGTCTCACTTAGTTTTGATTTTATAACATAAGTTTGAAAAATTTTTATGAAAAAAAATATACCGTGTTTGAGGAAGATTAATATTCTTGGTTAAAAAGGTAATAATCATAAAAAAATAATGTATATAATTTTTGTTACTGACAAAAAGCTTGTAAATTGAACAAATTATTTCCTCTGCAATTATTTTTACTATATGTATTTATAAACTATCTATTATTAGAAAATAATAAGTTTTTGACTTAAAACCAGTTAAAAAAACCAGTTAAATTAATATTAATTTCAATATGTTTGTGTTTTTTCATTTAAAAATATCTTATGTTCTGAATTCAGAATGAGCATGCATGGCCGTGACGTAAGTTTATTAAATTATAGCTCATATCAAAAGATAATAGAATTCATTCTATGCCGATCTTGAACTGAGAATCAACGCAAAACGAAAAGTACTTATATACTTCTGAAGAAACAGAGTAAAAATTTAAAAATAAATATTTTCAATTCAACCTATTATATTCAGTGATAGGCTTTAGAAATCATTAATTACATCCATGTATTTTAGTTCAGAGAAAAAAACCTGAGGTGTTTTTGGAGTACTTGTGTGTGTGTGATATGACTCAAAGAACTGTCAAATGAATATAAATTTAACGGAGCAAATATTTTTAATTTTGTCATGTTTACTATCAGACTGTTCATTCACAAAGAAATTTCCTTTAATTCTTAATTTTAATTCTTTTCTTTCTGCATATTTATATCCCTTTTATCCCTCTATTGCATTTTCTGATTTCCATTTTATTTTAATCCCTTCTTTCCCTTGTGATTTTAGCGTAGAGGTAAGCATCGACCTCATTCAAGAAATTTTAAAAGCTCTTTATGAAAATGATAGAAATATTAATAAATTCTCTCTCATGGTATCTCCCTTCCTCTCTCATAAGGTTTAATTTTCTCAACCCCATAAAGTATAAAAATTTGTCCATCTCTGATTCTAGATTTATTGACAAGTATTTCAAATAATGAGAGAGTTTATTATTATTCAAAAGTAATAGTAGATTTCTTGTAAAATACTGTGTATTTTAAGTTCCAAATACATATCATAATAAATATATTGATAAACTATTCAGTATTATATTAACAAGAAATTAGTGATGCATCATTAAATTAAAAATGAAAAAGTTATTATCCCTGATTCCGCTTTCTTCTTCTATATATTGATAAGATATGTTCGCATTTCGTTTCAGTTAGCGAAAATAATGTAAATAAAGACAAGAAAATAAATTTGCATTGAAATTATGTAACATTCATAAATCAAAATAGTTTACAAAAATAATTGAATTCAAATATTGTTTTTAGAATTCAGCCGAGTAAAATGTGGACAGAAATTGAAAATAATTCTTATTTTTATTCTGTATTGCATTATTAGATATGTATATAAATCATAAATATAAGTTGGTAAAAAAAAAATTAATGCATCTTGAAAAACGAAATTATAAAAATTATGGAAGAATCAGATTTTTTTCATGTAATTTTAGAGTATTTTTAGACATGCATCTGATTGTTTAAATGGTATAAAGTTCATTATAATTTTACTTAAAAAAGAAAGGGAAAAACCATGAATGGTTTAACATTTTCGACACTAATACACAGAAAAAAATTACAGCATCTCAACTATTATTTGATGTATAAAAAAATATGTACTAAAAAAATTGTTTAAGCATTTTAAATTGTAAAAACAAACACAATATTGATACCTGCGAAAATAGATAAACTATACGATTATTTTTTCGTCCTACATATATCGAGTGAAATAAAACACCTCATTTATCATTATAACTCTCCCATTCTCCAGCAGATGGCGCCACGCAGTTTCGCCATTCATTAACTTGTGAATGGAAAAGTGCTCTCCATCTTCCCGCAGCCAAGCATCTTTTTTCCGCTTCTCACTTCATCACCTCCAGGAATCCAACGGGATATTTTTAGGAGGTCGCGTTTAAGGATGATTAATGGCAAGCGCCTTCCGTCCGGTTATAAATGGGTCCGGGGATAATTTGTCTTACTTCTTTCCGCAGTACCCAAGCGAGTGCCTAAAAGAAGAACGGGCAAAAAACGGGAACATGTTCGCGAAACATACAAACCCCCGGGGTAGAACGCAGATAAAATTTCGATTGGAGGACGGCTTGAAATTTGGGGTGATCTGTCTTGCAGTAATTAAGAATGGCACTGTAGCTGTTTTAAATGGTGTCTCTGCGATTTAGTTCCAGATCTTATTCTCCTATCTGCTTGTTTTGAACTACATCTGGAAATGGATGAAGTTGGGAGTGTTACAGGAACAAGAAAGATGTTTTGAAACATGTTCCGTGAAACACAAAAAAACGTGTTATAATCTAGATGTTTTTCGTACATGAGTGTTAAGAAGTATTTAGAAATATTTTACTGGTTATGAGTGTACGTTGAATTGTATGAAATAAAAATAAATTTTAAATGAAGTCGATTGATTTTTTTTACAATAAAAATGAGCAAAATATTTGCTAACTTTTATTTTTGTCATTTTTAGGAGAGAATGCAGAGTATGAAAAGATATTCAAAGGCTCTAAGATTAATAACATGGAGCTAAGCGTGTATGTCTATGACATTTCAATTGACAAATTTCAAAGAAAAAACTAAATTGAGTTACAAAAGTTAAAAGTTATATTTCTTGTCAAAATATATCTATGTACTTAGCATTAAGAACAGAATGACAAAAATTAAGATGATAATTCTTATTTGAATATATTTGTCAATATGATGTAAAAGGTCTGATTATTCAAGTGATTTTTGTTTATTAATTTCGTGATTTTATATAAAAAGAAAAGTATATATATAACAATAAAAAGCTATATTCATAATGAATATAGCTAACGTGCAAATAAATTGCCTTTGATTTTCAAAGAAATATATATTAAAAAAATGATTACGGAGTATTTTATCAAAATTGCCTTATTTTTAAAACCATTGTTTACTTAAAATGACTTCACTTTTGCTCATACAGTTTCTTTTTTTTTCGGTTGTAAATGCAGTGAAACACGTTCAACGCGAAAACGATGAAGACAAAATATCGGTTAACCTTAACTTATTCTACGGTCCCGACAAACTACTTTGTATTTTCGTGTATTTTTTTCTCTTAACACGAAACGAAAACCACCGAACACGAAACCATTTCCCTTCTAAGAAGGAACAAAATAGGGAAAATATCAGCGGGGTTGACTGCCCTATTGTAAAGAGTGTTTTTTTTCCAGGTATGGAAGTTTAAGTTGGCATTACTTTCCAAGATGGCGACCGATTTAACAGCTGTCAAGTGATTTATTCTCAGTTTGGTTTGACAATTCATCAAAACGATCATCAAGCAAGGCGTAGATTCGTCGAATGGGCCCAAAACGAGATTGCCGTTGTTCCCCATTTTCATAAGCGAATTTTGTTCAGCCATGAAGCGCACTTCTGGTTGAATGGCTACGTCAACAAACAAAACTGCCGCATTTGGAGTGAAGCTAATCCATAAGTGTATGTCGAAACACCGTTACATCCAGAAAAACTGACTGTTTGGTGCGCTTTATGGGCTGGTGGAATCCTTCTTCAAAAACGATGAAGGCCACAACGTTACAGTCAATGGTGATCGGTAGAGAGCCATGATTACTAACTTTTTAATTCCTGAATTGAACAATCATGATGTCCAGGAGCTGTGGTTCCAACAAGACGGCGCAACATGTCACACAGCTCGTGCCACAATCGATTTATTGAAAGACACGTTTGGTGACCGCCTCATTTCACGTTTTGGACCTGTGAATTGGCCTCCAAGATCTTGTGATTTAACACCGCTAGACTATTTTCTGTGGGGCTATGCAAAATCATTGGTCTATGCGGATAAGCCACAAACGCTTGACCATTTGGAAGACAACATTCACCGTGTTATTGCCGATATACGGCCACAAATGTTGGAAAAAGTCATCGAAAATTGGATGTCAAGATTGGACTACATCCGAGCCAGCCGTGGCAGTCCTATGCCAGAAATCATATTTAAAATGAAATGCCACAAGATTATCTTTCGAATAAAAAAAATTCATGTCAATCGAATAATACATCGTTGTTTTATTGCAATTTAAAGTTCTATACCTTAAAAAAAAACACCCTTTACTATCGAAAGAATTCATTGCAGTACATGTTGATAAGGTGTATACAGCCCCAATTTTATGTCAGACAAAGTCATTTGGAGTTTGTTCAATGCTCAAAAAATATCATTGATGAAGATTCCAATGGTAAAAATGCAATGAACAATGGAGCTCTGTTTCCTCGTCATCCGAAATGAGGAATGCCGTGAATAGTACGCTCAGTTATTTAGACGCACGTTCCAATGGTGGAATGAATAACAAAATGGACGATATCGAACAATTTGCTGCTAAAAAATAATACAAAGATAAGTATCAGCTTATTTTCCAAAAACTCAATAAATGTTTTGTTTTTCAAACAATTTGAAAATTTTGTATTAAATTTCTTTAAGTTCTTGTGAATTATTTTGCTTCATTGATTTTGAATATATACATATCTATGTAAATAAATAAACTTAATTCTGTTGGTTATATGATTTCTTTTCTGCAATATTTTTCAACACGACATTCTTTTAACACGAAAAACTAATTCCAGTCGCTTCAGTTCCGTGTTAAGCGATTTTCACTACAGTTATATCTCTTAACATTATATTAATGTGATAAACACCTTAAAAAACAGGGCATATTAACTCAAAGCTTTTTGAAAGAAATCTCAGATTTTATTTTAGAGATCATTTTGTAATTTATTAACTACACAGAACGAACGAGAACGGCACGAGTTTGAATAAGATAGGGATTTGGTATCTTGTTGGGAAAGATATACACTGCTGGACAATTGCTAAGGACGGATAACACTATCATCCATAGCAACCACAAAATGAAAGGAAGCAAAATGTGGAAAATTAGAATAAGTGCGGGATATTAGTAAGAAGAAGTATGAGTATGCAAATTTTTTTTTTTTTCCACGTCTGTTCATCACGTGATAGCGTTCATAAGAGCTTTAAAGGTTTTGACGCGTGTGGACCGTTGTTGTTTCAAGTCAAAGTTTTACAGGAAAGATTTAATAGACGAAATTAAAAAAATTTAGCATGTCTTCCCGACATCACATAGATGATTTTATGCGTGACCTAATTATTGGAAAGATCGAAGAAGGGCGAAAAATAACAGATGTTGCCAGGAAGTTCGACATTGCTCACAGCGTTGTTTCACGGCTGTGGAAGTCATTTAAAACTACTAGAATGTATAGTAGACGGCACAATGGGAGATCGTGTTAGAAGTACGACGCCTGCAGAAGACAGATATATCGTCCTATCAGCAAAAAGGAACAGGCGCACCACAGCTCAGCAGGTGGCAAATCAGTTTCTTGCTGCCTCAGGAAAGCAGATCTCCCGAAAAACTGTTGCCAGACGTTTGAGGGGAGGAGGACTATACGCACGCAGACCTGTTGTGTGTGTCCCATTGACCAGACAGCACCGTACTGCCCGTTTGCAATGGTGTCGTGAGCATCACAATTGGACTGAACAGGACTGGGCATGCGTACTATTCTCAGATGAGTGTAGGTTCAGTCTGTCATCGGATTGTAGACGCCAACTGATCTGGCGCGAGAGTGGTACTGCTTATCGTCCAGAAAATATCCAGGAAAAGGACCGATATCCGACATGCAGTATCATGGTGTGGGCCGGCATCATGATCAATGGCCGCACGCGCCTACATGTGGTTGCGAATGGGACTATGACGGGCCAACGATACATTGATGAAGTTCTACTTCCTCATGTTCGTCTTTTCCGTGGTGTTGTCGGTGATAAATTTGTTTTTATGGACGACAACGCAACATGTCATCGAACACTCGCTGTTCAGGATTGTCTACACAGCGAGATTATTCAATGTCTCGTATGGCCAGGGCGTTCTCCAGATCTAAACCCCATTGAAAATGTGTGGGATGCTTTGGGGATGCAAGTTGCTGGTCGAAACTATCCTCCGACAAACAAGAACACCCTCATCCGTGCACTCAGAGATGAATGGGATAAATTGCTTCAACAGCTGCTGGATAATGTTGTGCAAAGTATGGTACGATGAGTGGAATGTTGCATCACACTCCACGGTGGACATATTCCGTACTGATACCTTTCTTTAAGGTGCCTGCTGACTTTTAGATGCATTGTTCCATTTCTCCGTACGCAGATCAAATGAAAAATTTTTTTTCTTTCAGATGTTTAACAGCTTTTGTACTTTCCAGAACAATAAATATTCTTTATTCTAATATCTGAACAGTGTGGCAACTATATTTTATCCTACTAGGCCTCATGTCTCGCTTAATGTTATGCTACATAGCAATTTGTGATCCGTCCTTAGCAATTGTCCAGCAGTGTATTTAAGGAGGGAGAGAGTGAGTCAAAAGTGTTTTTGGAGTTCCCAGACTTCATCTCTGTCATAAAAAATTAAGAAATATTTTTACATTTTTAACTGGAGACTGGTATTAATATAAAAATTAAAACTTATTACCAGAAAAGGTTTGATTTGAAATTATTTTGATTTTTTTCCCGGTTTTGATAAGAATTGTGTGTGTGTGTTTTTTTTTAAATTTAAGTGAAAGGTGTTTAAAATAATATTAGGAAAGATACACATAATATTGAAAACAGTTACTGTAGTATCTGACTACCGTTGGCGTACTGTTTGGCGGTAGATTCTTTAAGAGTTGGGGCGATGTTGCACACATGCAGGGGTAGGGTTATGTGTTTTGGGGGAGAGGGTTTTTTGAACCCGGGGTGTACAGTCGAGGGAAGAAAAAGTCCCTTGTGTTTTGAAAGCGGAAAGCGTTTAATTGTTTTGGACCGAAGTAAATGGAATTCCTTCGGTGAGAGACTGACGTACAGGCGTGGTCTGGTGTAAGAAAGAAGAAGAGCTAGTCTCTTGGGACTGTTTTAGCACGACGGACATTGTAGTTTGATAGTTGTTTGATTGTAGTATTTAATCAAGAGAATTATATTAATCAAGGTAATTGTTTGAGTTGATTTAATTATGTTTGTATTGATTGATTTGAGAAGTAATTAAAAAAGTAATAAAGACTTTACAGTTTCCAACCGTAGTATTGAAAGATTTTGTTCACAAAAGTTTCAAACATTTTGAATAAAAACGTATGCAATTTAATTATTTTTACAAGAATATTGAGTTATGCTTTCTACGAATTTATAGAAAATTATGTATGCGTTTAGAATATTGTGAAACTTGGAGGGGGAGGAATTTATTTAAGTAGGAATATCAAAATATAAAAACTAAGATTGGAATAATAATAAAACCGACCAACCACATTCTATGATTTTTAAACACAATAAATTGAAAACATTACATTTTTTTTCAAGAGAATAAAAATTTTTATTATTTAGTTTAAGTTAGTAATAAACTTTTCATCTTATTTTTAAATCGAAAGAAGGAATATACTAAATTTGAAACACTTTAAACCTATATTTCTTATGAATATGTTGCATTGAACTAATTTAATTGAATCATATTAAAACAATTTATTGGAATTGAAACTTAAGTTGCCACAAAAGTTGAAAAAAAAATGATTAATCAATTCATACAAGAATGCATACAGAATGTGAGACACGACCGTATTTCTCTGATGAAATAACAATATTTATTTCTAGAATATAGTTCCTATCTCACAACTATGTTTTCTGGTCGGTTTTGGGGGCTGCGGTAGCCCAGTGGTTAAGGTATGAACCATGAAATAGTTCGACCCAATAAAGACCCGCCGTGTAGCGATGCACGTTAAATCTGTCGAGAATGAAACGTCCTCCCGTTGGTGTGGTGTGGTAGTTAGGAGGGGGTGCCAGCTCAGGTGTCGTCCACGTCACTCCATGGTTCAAAATTACGTGGTCCGTCGCCAAAGGCCCTCGTGTAGCTGAACAGTGCGACGTTAATTTAACTCACTCACTCACTCACTGGTCGGTTTTAATTGAGAAATAAGAATATTATTTCAAAAATTACAACACTAAAAAGAAATTCAAATATTGCAGCTTTTCGTAAGAAAGTTATAACATTCATGTAATGATGTGATGCTAGATAATATGGAAGAAAAACATCGGAACTGTTTAGGTATGAAGCATTTACGTAACCGTATGTGTTCATATGTTGAGAAACATCCTACTTTTTCTTCCAGACTTTTGGGTTCAAAAATCTACTTTTAAAGAGAATCCCTCATACAAAACACACTGTCAGTTGCGATATTTAGCCAACTTTATACAACATTTAAATTCCAAATATATATCTGTAATAAATGATACATGTAATTTTAAATATTGTTTTCCCAAGGTGTCTGCTCATATTTATATATGTCACAGGAAGATGATGGAATTAGGAATTACATCAAATCCCTAAGGAGTTAAAATGACGTCTCTCTCTCTTCAAGGTCATTTCCCTGATAAAAGTTTAAAAGTGTTTATTTAACAAATAGGGCACATTGTTAAACGCAGAAATAAGTAATACAACAATACTCAATGAAATACTAATTATTTATTCGAAACTAATTAACAAATAATTAGAAAATTAGGCTGGTATTTTTTTATCGTTAACATCTTTTCTCTCGGTTGCTTACACACTAAAATATCAATCCCTATGTTAATCCTATGGTGCCATTTTTTTAAGGTATGGGGTTGATGTTTAGGGGATCAGTAGTACTAACTGTATGGTTAGGAAGTACTAGGACTCGACCCCCCCTCCGACAGCATTTTGCCAATGCAAAAACTGACTAGTTCATTTCATTATTTCACTAAAACAGTTCGGAGTTTGATAAAATCACTTACTTTCATCATGGAAATGACCTTGATACCTTATTATTTTAGAAGCATTTTTTATAAAAGGAGAACATTTTGAAAAAAGGTTATTCTAAGTTAATTTTTTGCCAAAATATTGTATTAAAATAATTTTTTTGTCAAAATGTGCTTAAAACAATTTTATACATGTATTCTAATCAAGTGACACTAAATATCATGAAAATTATCCATTTATGCGCTTTTTTGAAATCACGGTTCCGAACGTAGTCGGATACCTTAAGGCTGTTTTCGGCTAATGTTAAGGAATAGGCCTCAAATGATGAATATTTTTTCATATATAAAAGTACTCAAACGTTAATTTTATATTCTGGCTTTACTATCCCGTAGAGAATCACTTATTTTATCATATCATTATTCTCATTTTTATACGAGTTGACACATTTTTTTTCTCTTATAAAATGTGTTTCGCATTTTTCTCCTATAATGCTAAATGAGTTATCCCTTTACATGTTAAATGGAAAAGCTAATTATTTATGAAATATTCTGAAATTTTAAACACACTATACTATAAACAAGTACATGAATTACAATGTCAAAAATTTTTATAAAAAATGAAGCATTCTTTCTGTCTAAAAATGTGCTCCGCGCTCTTGTATATATGGCGAAAACCGCCTTAAAGTAGGAAAAGGCAATTTCAAAGACTAGTCAGCATACTGCACAATAAAGTCTTATATCGCATTTTTCAATTTACTGAAATTTTACACTGTTCATAATCTACTAAAGCCCGGTAGTTGATGCAAACAAATATGTTTACGAATTCTTTGCCTCGTAAATAAAACAAAATATCCAAATACGCTCGGGACCACTTTAAACTACTTCCACAACCCTCAGAATACCTACTTAGAGCACAGCTTTATTCTACAGGAGTAAAATCTATAAGTAAATACAGAAGTGACAGATGATTTCAGGCTAGAAGACTCTGTCCAGCTGTATTTGGTCAGTGGCTGTAAAAAAAAATCCCCTCCGTTTTGTTGAAAAGAACATCTTACTTCGGCAACAGGATGTTAGAGGTCAAAGAAAAAGGGTCAAGAAGCGACTGATACCTACGGGTGGTTAGAGGTCCTGTTGATTGACAGGTTTTTCCCATGGTTAATATTCAAAAGGAATGTCGGTTCAAACTCTGAATCGATTTTTTTCTGCTCTCATCTCTTTTTCTTTTATCTGACTGTAAGTTTTAGAAGTATTACGTTGTTTTATTTTAGTGTAGGTAAAGGTTATCTTATCCTAATTTTAAAGAATTGGATGCAAATATGATTTTTTTTTAGTTTGAAAAATGTCTACTAATATTTATGTAATATTCTGACTTTACTGATACACAGAACGAAATGTACGTCTTCTCGACTATTGAAACGACCTAAGTGACTTATTACCATTTGCACTTACGACCACAGAAAATAAATAAATAAAAATAATAAATTTAAAAAAAAAACTATTTGGGAAGGGTCAAGGAATTCTCAAAATGATTTGTTATAGAGTACATAATTGTGTGTGTTTATATGCATACATAATTCCATTTAAAATTATCATTTACTATTTAAGGCGTATAAACGACGGTCCACTAAATTATTTTTTAAATTACTTTTAAATTGAATGAATAAAATGGAATTGTAATAGGAATGCAATAGTTTAAATGTAACGCTTTAACAGAAACAAATGTAAGGTAATCGTATGACTAAATACCATATCTACTCGAATCTAAGCCGCCTTCGATTCAACCCCCAATTTCCTACACGCTTTTGAGAATTTTTTTTTTTAAATCTGTAAAAGGCTCCTTAATATCCAATACTTAAGAATTTGTTAAAAATAAATTTTAATGAAAAATAATATGTTAATAATATTAATTTATTTTAACCAGTTTTAAAAACTTTCAAATACGTGCAGGAACCTATAATTACTCTAACGGTGAGTATCATGTTTTGAAAGTGTGATTCATCACTCCTATTGATTTTTTTCCGATTGATTATAATTCTAAGTATGCAGTACGTAAAATTTAATCAGGTATTTGTTATTAATGATTAATTTTACTAATTAATGCTAATTATTTATTCAATAATTAGTTTTTTACTGTGTTTTGTTCCCGAAAATCGACAAAATCAAAAGGAGCATGATACAAGAATGATGAACTTTCGACCCCGGACCCCCCCTTGAAAAATTCCTGTGTGCGCTACTGGTCTCAGCTGACTACGAAATTGGTGTCGGTGTCACCATTTTAGGAGACGGTGTGGCCTTCCGTGCCACCCAGCGCATTTGCTATGCCACATTTTTCTTTAAAAAAATGTGTTATAAAAGAATGTAAAAGAGTTGTGTTAAAGACTGTTGAACAATTACAAGCAATAAATTTGTTTACGCCATCGACATATATTTGTTTCATCAGTGTCAAATTTTCCTTTTCCGCTGATCTGTTTCCGATTTTACTGTGTATAAAATTGCTTCCTTTTTCATACTTGCTTTATAGTGAACCCGTCTTGATGGTGCTACCAATGTCTTTGATGTGTAGGTGATTAAAAGAAATCCTACACAAAAAAGTTTCCTAAATACGAGCATACAATGATATTTAGGATATTTAGGATAGACTGAATACAGGAGATAAACTGCGGAATGGGATAAGTCATCGATGCATGTGGTCAGAATGGACGATTGCATGTAAGGGATAGAAACTCAATTTCTCCCATCATGCAAATATTTTGCTTTCGATTCTAAGCCACACCCGATTTTCAGTAGCATTATGGCTGGAAAAAATAGTGCGGTTTAGATTCGAGAAAATACGGTAATTTATATTTCTTAAATACCTAAATGACTTACTTAATTTTTTAAAGTCAAAATATTACAATTGGTAAATTGATTTTTAAAAATATTTATTAAAAGTATTAAAAGTATTTATCTGCAGCCTTTATCTGTTCTAAGATGGGGGGAAAATGTGTTCGCTCAAACCACAAAATGTTATGTATCCGCAACTACCACGCCACCATGAAATCCCATTATTGAAATATTTTTCCAAGATATTAAGAATTATTTTTCTTTAGTAAAAGCGAATATGGCAATAACTTATTTATTGCACTCAGATTTAGCGCGGGCTCTGCATTTTCACGTGCAATTTTTAGGTAAGTTACCTCTATTTTGTAACGGATTTAGATATTCGTATCCATTACTTTCAATAGGTTTTTGCTCAGTATTATTTACATAAAGGGGGAAGGTTGGCTGGCCAAAAAACATGTTCAATCCCACTTTTATATAATTTTTTATATATATTAGCTGTCTTAAGCCAGCAATGTTTATAATACTGCAGCATAAGTAGCGCACACAGGAATTTTTCAGGGGTGGGGGTCCGGGGGGTCGAATGTCCAACCTTCTTGTATCATGCTCCTTTTGATTTTGTCGATTTTCGGGAACAAAACACAGTAAAAAACTAATTATTGAATAAATAATTAGAATTAATTAATAAAATTAATCATTAATAACAAATACTTAATTAAATTTTACGTACTATATACTTAGAATTTTAATCAATCGGAAAAAAATCAAGGGCTTTGGGGGGTCCGGACCCCCAAGACTCCCCCCTTGTGTGCGCCACTGTGCAGCATCCATTTTATAATTTTTAATCTAGTGTCCTTCATTGTATGACCTCTTTACTGTCTCTGTGTTTTTTTCGAATGTGATTGATGAATGTTTATCTCTTGCTTGTAGAGAATTAGACTATTTATATATATATATATATATATCATTTCCAATTCAATGTGTCAAGACATTTACGACTCCCGTGATCAAAATAAATGATGCTTGTGTCTCGGCAATTTTTATAGAACTCTTATGCATTCGAACATAATAGTTGAATGCAATTGGCATGTTTCCACATCTCGGTACAGTAATACCACGACTTAGCGAATTCGGAGTTCCACTATTTTCAAATCTCGTCGATTCTTTTTTTTATTATTATTATTTCCCCCCCTTACTGACGCTCAGGTAGAATCAATGCTAGTGCCTGATGAAATTGTTAATTTGATCGAAGAAATTGTCAATCTTGCCAGGCTAATAAATATAGCAGTGATGTCGTTCAAGAACCGCTGAATTCCCGCAATTAGGAGCTGATAATGGATGAGCTCATAGAAATGCATGAGCAAGAGCAAGACATTGAAGAAATTGGGTCTTTAGACCCAGTTTAATCACATAGAATGACGGTTGGTAATTTGACACAAGGTCTCCGTTTTAATTTTTTTAAAAAAAGGATTATAAATTTTAGAAAATAAATATTCCAACGAAGTGCCTAGTTTTTCAACAAAACAAGGAATAAATAAAACAAAAAGATTTTATTAAACATTTGATTTCTAAATTATTGCTTTCTTTTGTCTCCTGCCTAACTAAAAATAAATTGTATGCATTTATGCACGAAATTATACCCCGACTTACGCGGCTATCACTCAGTCCCACTTGTCACATAAATTCGTGGAATTACTGTATACAGATTAGAAGCCTTTAGCTAATTTTCTACAAAAACAATATAAGGCATTGAATTATTGAACCACCATTGAATTTTCTTGAAAAAAAATTCTGGTTTCTTCTTAAAATTTAATTCGTGCATCGGTTTGAATGTACTTAAGTTCATAAGAAGGAGCAAAAAGTAATGAAGGTTTCTCTGAGACGTTTTCCCTGCGATTTTTGAAATATTTTTCAATTCCTACACTATTAGCTCACACTCTCTACATGTTTATTTATCTTGGTGGAATTTTAAGTCGTTAATAAAATAGATTTTAAGGCGCTCAATTGAGCTGAAATTTTATACACATGATTATTTTGAATGACAATACAGTAATTTAATTATAATTAATAAAAATTAATTGATTAAAGCTAATTATTCAAAGAATTACAAATACAGCCACGTTGGCATCATTTTTGGCGCCTTGTGTCAAAACTTGAAAAAATGGTTTTTTTTCTAACATTTTAAAGCGTTCATTTGAGCTGAAATTTTTCCATACACTATTGTTTTGGGTAAAAATACGATAATTTAATTATAATTAATTGACTGAAACTAATTATTTAAAGAGTTACAGATACGGCCACGTTGGTTTCATTTTTAGCGACTTGGTCAAAACTTTAAAAGATTTTGTTCTCAAGTTTTACAGCATTCAGTTAAACTGAAATTTTATATATACGATTGTTTTGGTTGACAATACAATACTTTAATGATAATTAATAAAAATTAATTACCACTTAATGTTGTGATTCTGTCATATGTATATACATTTATATTAATTGTAACTATTTAATAAAAAGTAGCTAAAATAAAAAATTTCTTTGTTGATCGAAGTAGGATTTGACTTAAAAATTTTTTTTATATTACTTGTTATATCTATTTTAGCAATCTCATTATGGATATTCAAATTTAAAATAAATATTAAATAATATTTTTAAAAATCAGGGAGGGAAGGGAGATGTGATATTTCGGAAAAACCTTCATTATTTTTTTTTCAAGCCGAGACACAAGTCTAAATTTTTTAAAGAAAATGATTCATTATTTGTTTCATGAAATAACGAACTACACTAAACATATACACTTTGACATATTTAAATTCTTAACCTTCATATTCATGACAGGTCTATCTTAGAAGGGACTCAGAGACTTCCTCGAACGTGAATGGACCAAACTAAATTTGCCAATTATATTCCCAACTTTCCCCTTCCCTCTCAAGGAAAATAATTCCCATTCTTACAAGAAAGGACCTTATCCACTCCTGGCGGATGTGACAGGCTCGATGATGTGGTCCTGCGGACTCTGACTCTGGACCCCAAGAAATGCCTTTACTTATTCGATTTCAATGAACTCCGACGTAGGTCTTTGTGACAGAGCGCACGAGGCCTCACTTAGCAAAGAATGCCCATAACAAGGAGGAGTGGCAGATCTTTTGTGGTCAATTCACAATAGAGCCGTCAGTTAACTCCATCCTTTTTGTGTCCTTCGCAAAGGCTAAGTTTGGGATTCCCTGACTCTCAATGGATGGTTTATCTTTTTGGAGATACTTAAAGCCAGCTTTGTTAACTCGTCCAGCTTAAAATTGCTATTAACGGAACTGGAGATTTGGTGAATAAGGCATTTTGTAGTTTGTCGTACTGTTGGGATTGTGTGCGTCAAATTTAAAATTCCTCAGATGGTTTTTGGAATTTACCTTTATGTGTGTATATGCGGTTTCATATTCAGGGGTTTGGGTGATTCTTATTTGAAGATGATTGAGTTTTACAGAGCGTAAAAGTACATTAATGCAGCGTTTCTCAAATTGTGGTGCACCCCTCTCCCCTCTAGGGGGAGGGGGACATGGTAAACCTACGTGGGGAGCGCGGGCATATCGAAAATAAAAGATTATTTAAAAATATTATTATAACTTACTAAAAGGAAACAAAGCAAAATACATTCTGGCATAAAAAATAAAATATACATTTATACTGATAAAATACTCTTATAAATGTAACAGTACTACACAATGTATTCGACAGCTAATTTAACAATACTAAGTTAAGAGCAAATTTAAAAATTACCAGGGCCCTTATGGGCTTGTCATATATAAAATTAGATACAAAATTTAATTTTTATCTTGCTAACTTGTACGGTTTATAATTAAAGTCGTATTGTTATTGCATCGAAGAGGGGGGTGATGAAAATTTTGATTGAAAATTGGGTGGCAAATATTGAAAATTTAAGAAGTATTGCATTAAGGATAGGAAGTTATAAGGAGTATTCAACTACAATTCATAGGAATGATAGTATTTGATAGGTTTTATTACAGTATTTTATAAAGCTATGCAAATTTAGTACAAATTAGTTTTTGAAAAATTTAACCAATAAACTAAAATTGAAGAAATTGAAACGAATTTTTCTGAAAAGTCAGTCTTTATTTGTTTTCTTTTTCCTGTTTTCCATCTAAGTATTCTACTAATTTTTTTCAAAAATTACTGCTGTTCGATATTAAAATCCTATTTTAACTCTTATTATGGATAAAATGAATCGGGTAAGTTTAAATTTCCTTTTTATGCATCAAAGGTAAACTAAAAATATTATATATATATATATATATATATATATATATATATATATATATATATATATATATATATATATATATATATATATATATATATATGAATTTTTTTTAAACTTATTAACACATCAGCAGCCATTGGCGTATTTCTTTATGGGGGCTAGTGAGTGAATGAAAGTTATATTGACGCCCCCGCACTATAAAGGAACACGAGGGCTATTGGTGACGACAGACCTCCTAATTTTGACCCTCGGTCAATGCCGGTTTATCTATTGAGCATTTGGGAGGGCGTCCAAGGGCCCGGATAAGCTGAGCTTATTAAGCTCGGTCTCCACTACACAAGAGGTCTTTAGTGGAATCAGGACTCCAACCCGTGATATTCCGAGAGCACGAGTTTTCTTTCATGGAAGAGAAAATTTATATTAAAAAAACATACACACAGACAAGAGCATCTAGACATTACCATTAAGATAAAAAATAAAAATCTGTTGAGATCCATAAAAGAGAGGGATCTGGTTTTTGCAAGCCTTAATAAACATCTTAAGATCGATCAAAGTATAATGTCATTATGATTTAATTCCTTTTGATGTATCGTAAAATGTTCTAAGCTATACACGTTAAATAAATATTACAATAACATATTTAAAGTACGAAAGGTGATTGAAAATTCCTTGACAAAAGCACTCATATAAATAAAACTTTCTGTTAAAAATAAATAAATAATAGTAAGAAAATGTTCTGAGTTTGTTTTATTATAACTAATTTACAAAATTGTTTAACCTCATCCATTAAATTGCTCAATTTCGCCAAAATTTAGAATTTACGTGAAAAGTAAAAATACAGTAAAAATGATCATAAATTTCTGTGATCTAAGAATATTCCTTAGTTAACATACTTCAAACAAAACTCACTTATAGGATAACCCGTGTCTAGAACAGTATTACCTCGTTCGTACATTTAGGGTTACATACCACCACCCCCCACCCAAAATTAACTTAAAATACAAACCTAACAATACCCAAGTGAATTATCCTCTCTGTACCCCGCATACTCCTTTAACCCTGCACCCAAGCAGATAGAACCCCCTCCGAAAAAATCCAAAACCGATATTTGGGAAAAGGAAATTAAATCAGCTGTCGCCGCCGAAACACTCCAGGGCTCTTTTTCGGAAATTATCTCCACAAAGTCAATCAAGGCATTGGCGCGAAAACTTCCCGGGTGTTCTTTTTCTCTGGAGGGCTTAGAGCCCTTTCGCCGTGTGTCGAGGGTAATTAACTGCCGAACAATCCGATAAATTCGAGTCGGGTTTTCGGGTGCGGGAAAATATCTTCTGGTCGAGCTTCGCCTTCTCTCGACTTCATTATCATATTGTGGAGAGGCACGTAGGGGGTTGGGGGTGGCAAACGAGCAACGAGGGCGATTTTAATTACGGATTCCTGTTCGATTGGACGTAGCCCGGGGTGGCTTTTTAGGGTTGTTGGAACGGCAAAAGCCTAGTTTTGGCGGTCGTGGTGAGACGGTGCCAATGTTTAAAATTGTTCTCTTCGTATTTTCAAAAGATGGAGAGATAGTAGTACGTACTTGCCTTTTGGACCAATAGGAATTTTAAATAATTGTTATATGATAAAGATTTATAAGAATACAACAGTAAAATGTATTCTTGTATGACATTTAATAATTAAATAAAGTAATTTAATCATTGGCGTAGCTAGGGTGGGCCCTGCATCGAAATTCTTTGGGGGCCCTTTTTTAGAAAGGAAATAAAAATGGTCGAATTAATAAAACTTATTTCGAAACATTTGGTATCTTGATGCCCCTGTAGCTTGGGGGCCCTACACTGGCGTAGCTAGGTCCAAATGGGCCCTGTATCAAAATTCCTTCTCGGCACTTTTTTAGATATGAGAGCTCCTTTAGTGGAACTGTGCTTAAACATTTTGGGGCCCCTGTAGCTTGGGTGCCCTGTATCACTACGCCCTTGAATTTAATGCAATAGCAAGTCCAAAAAATTCGAAAACCATGAAATTTTCTTTTATATTCAGATAGCTAACACCCATTGTCCTTGCTTGTAATATAAAATCTCCTCCCGTCTTCTGTTTGTAATTTGATTACATTATTAATTATCTGATACAAAAGGCAGTGCCGTGGCATACTTAAAATTCCTAAGCCATAGCACAAATTAACGAACAATTGATAAACTATTGCTAAATTAAGTGATTTATAAAACATCTCAAAGTCGTTAAGTAGAAAGGCTTCATTATAATTTACAAGAAACAATTTATTTGTTCGTTACCCGATCATGCACTGTATAAGATTTTAATCAATTGAAAAAAATCAAGGACTGTGGGGATGTTCAGACCCGGTCCCTTCCACCCTTGTGTGTACCATTGCTACTGTTTACATTGTTCGTCCATTTGTTGTAGTGTTCTTTCTTTAAAAAATTGTCAGATTCTCCGAAAGAAAATTATGGGTTTTAATAATAACATAGTAAATATGATAAATTTATTTTACAATATGTGAACTCAACTTTAAATTGGAAATGATAGTATTATAGATATATTCTTATATAGAAATATTTCTTCTCGTATGGTTTCTTAATTTATCTTAATGGTTTCTTGAATTATCTTTCACCTCAAAATTTTACATATCTTTAGAAAGAGAACTGCTTATAATTGCTTCAAATATCTCACACGCTCTGTTTTGTTGTGTGCAGGTAATTGTATCTTCCGTCTAAAATACTGCAAATAATTAAAATTTTCAACTACAGAATTAAACATTTTTAATGTGTTTGAAGACTGTATAATTACAAACTTTTGAGATGTAACAACAGATGAAATATGGAATGTAATCTCTTAAATTTTTTCAATACACTGCCCCAAACAAGGGAGAAAAATTACAATGCATTTTTATAATTGAACTAGTTATTGAAATGCATTGTAATATTTTATTCGGGGATTTGTAACTGTTCTCAATTAAAATAAAGAAGTTTCACTTCAAAAAATCTTGTTCTAAACAATTTCAAAAAGTTGGTTTGTTCTTTTTTTTAATGACAAATCACACAATACTTTCGTTTCAGATGACAAAACGTTTAGTTACAAAACTTGCACAAACACGACGTCAGCAGGGGCAACACAAAAACACTCAAGCGAAGCCTTACAGAAGCAACTCGAACTTTTTACCGGACCACATGAGTTTATCTTTGGAAGCAAATTGATCAGAACCAGTGGAGGATGCAATATTGCGTCACCTCACTTTTAAAGATGATGACAGTGGCGTTCTCGAAAAGGGAGGGGGCAGTAGCGCACACAAAAAATTTTCAAGGGGGTGTCCAGAGTCGAAAGTCCACCATTTTGGAATCTAACTCCAAAACGCCGCCCAACATATTTTTTTTTTTTGATTTTGTCGATTTTGGGGAACAAAAACAATACAAAATTAATTATTGAATAAATCACTAGCATTAATTAATAAAATTAATTACTAAAAACAAATACATAATTAAATTTTACGTAATATGTACATAGTATTATAATCAATCGAAAAAAAATCAAAGGCTATGGGGGGAGGGGTGTCCGGACCCCAAAGACATCCCCCTTGTGTGCGCCGCTGGAGGGGGGAGATTACAGATTACCCTCCCCATAGATGAGCAAATTTTTCATTGAGATTGGGCCTCGGTTCTTCCATCAACGTGTTTTGTAGGATGTTACCCCCCTGCGTACTTCACTGGATAACGATGTGATTAATTTCGCCTCTGACCACCCCCAGGGTGTTCTCAAAATCGGGTAGAACGGGACCAAATTGTACTATTAGCTGTATGGTACTCAAAGCTACGGCTAACAACAGGCGTACAACTACCCCCTTACAACGATGAATTTAATGGGCCTTCATCTGATGTTACAGTTAATCAGGTGGCATAAGTAACAACAACAATGATGTAGAATTTTTTTAGAACTACAGTTGCAAACAAAATATACTATCAATATATATATATATATATATATATATATATATATATATATATATATATATATATATATATATATATATATATATATATATATATACATATATATATACATTATCATACATATATATATATATATATAATATATATATATATATATATATATATATATATATATATATATATATATATATATATAGTCGGACCTCTATATAACGAAGTCACGAAATCCTAAAAAAAAGTTCATTATATGGAAAATTCGTTACATAGAGGTTCACCTCTCAATATACTTTATAAACCACGTAAAACAAATTTTAATCTCATAAACACTATATATGAAAAAAAGTAATTATTCACACCTTTTTTTAAGTTAATATATGCTTATTTTATATATCTTATCCTTTAAAATAGAAAGAAAGAAAGAAAAACTGCAAGGAAAACAAGAAAAAAGAATGTCGAAGAATACACTGTATTTTCAATATTAAGAAAATAATTTTATACTAAAATTAATGAATTTTAAGGACGTTTTATAATTTAAAGCATACAAGTAATATTAAACTTACTTCTTCTTCATCTTTATAAGCGTAACAACCTGTTACAGGTCTTGGCTGCCTCCACAGCTCGCTTCCTCCAATTCCAACGATACGCAGCAACTCTCTGCCAGTTTTTAAAATTTAGAGTTTTTAGGTCATTTTCAATATCATCGATCCACTTTGTTGGTGGTCTTCCTCTTGTTCGAGATCCCATAGGATTCTTAAAAGTGTAAGCTCTGGTCTGGTTGTTTTCAGGGCTTCTCCAGATGTGGCCGAGCCATCTCAATCTGTTACTTCGGATGACTTGAGTAACTTGAGGTTCTTTGTAAAACCTATATAGCTCGAAATTATATCTAGTACGCCAACATCCTTGATCTTTAACAGGCCGAAATATAGTTCTCATTGCTTTTCTTTCGAAAGTTTCCACAGCTATTAAACTTACATTATTTTATAATTAGAACACGGGGTCAGGCAACACCTCCTAGATACAAGGCCTGGCTACTGATATGAGAGAAGCTTGTGACGTCACATATAGTAGGTATAGAAATCCCGCCAGATTTGAAGTTCACTTTACTCGCCTACGCCATTTTGATTGTTGCTCCTGTACAGTTCGCAGCTTTCTACATTTTTATTGCAGATTTTCAATTTATTTGTGATGGTTTTGGATAAGATCATAAAAAAATGGTCTACACTTAGTTGTACAGAATTGCAATAGCAATTATAAAGAAATAAATAGCAATTTTAAAGTACAAATGTTTCGATTTCCAAAAGAGGACTTTCTTCGAAAAAAATGGATACAAGCCGTTTCAAGAAAAGATTTTGCTCCATCAAAATATTCGAAGGTAAGTTTTTTAATTTTATTCAATTTATGGAAATTGTAATAATATCTTTATTTTAAAAGTCTACAAATAACTTTAATAGGTTGTTCGATAAGACCTTTGAAAATGTACTCATTTATTTTTCTTCATGTGAGTTTCTTAAAAATTGGCAATTCATTTTTATTTATCTATAATGATAAAGGTGTTTTGTTTATGAAATAAATTTTTTGTAGCCCTAATAAAATTTATGTTTTTAAAAATGAGCCCAAGCAAGCATTGTTAATGAGACAAAAACTGTCTAGTATTTTTGCTATTGCTTCTTTATTTTTGTGTCATTTACCAAACACCTTTTCGTAGAATCAATGAAAGTACCTTAAGTATTAATAGTTTGTTAGCAAAGAAAGCCCATTATGATATAAAGCTCGTAGTCAATGTAAATATGGACATAAGCAACCATTTATTGTATATTTTGTATATTAATATGACGTGAGATACAAAATGCAAAACACATTCACAACAACAACAAAAAAAAACTAGCTGATTTTTGAACTATTAGGATGACTTTAAAACTAAGCTGAAAACAGATAAACATGACTCACAGCGTTAAACTCACAATTCGTTAACTTCATAACTTCATTTTTAAAAAATCAAATTATCAGAGAAATTTTTGTTAATTCTAACAAATATTTTTTGTTGATGCAAAACAATACATATATATATATATATATATATATTTAATTTTATAGGTTTGTGAATTACACTTTTTGGATGATGCAATACGAAGATACACCGAAGGGGGTAATATTCTAGGGATGGCACATTACAGTGAACAAGCTGCTACTTCAGTATATGTACTCATGTGTGTGTGTGATTCAGTCTTCTTTCTCCTCTTAAAGAAGTAGTTCATATAATGCCAGTGAAAAAAATCGATGGAGAAAAATTGTTTGCTGTTGTTAAAAAAACTATCGTAGAACTTGATGGTATAGGATTCAAAGTTATAGGTGTAGTTTCTGACAATAATTCTATAAATCGAAAAGCAATGTCAAACTTTTCTGTTCCTCCCAAATTGAGCTTTGTATATCCACATCCTTCTGATTCTTCCAATCCTTTATTTTTTGTTATTGATTCAGTGCACCTTTTTAAATGCATTTGTAACCATTGGATTAATCAAAAAAATGCAGGTCAATGTTTTTATTTTCCAGATTTTGAAGATCATAATAAGTTTCCATTATTAGAAGCAAATTTTTCTAAGTTTGCTTATGGTTTAACTTTGAAGGCTTTATGTCCTACAAATCTTGAAAAACAAAATGCGAAACTTGTGCTTAAGATATTTTATAATTTTGATATTCAGGGGCTTCAACTATTAGGAGAGCAACATAAACTAATTAGTTATGAAACAACATCAATTTGTATTTCTTTAATTTGTACATGGTGGAAAATAGAGGTGGAAACACCTTTAAAGGCAGAACATTTGCTTGATCCTTATCAGCAACCGATTACTTTATCTCCAGACAACCAAACATGTGAATTCTTGCATAAAATTTTGTCATGGTTAGACTCGCGGAAGGAAAAAAATTGTACTACTGGCACCCTTACTAAAGAAACACATCTTGCTTTTATTCATACCACATACGCTTTACTTGAAATGTCAAAATATTGCATTAATGAATTAAAATTTCAGTATTTTCTTCCCGGGAAAAATTCAAATAGATGCGTTAGAAAGTCGTTTTGGGAAATATAAAACACTTTCAGGTTCTCAATATTTAATATCAATTCGACAGCTTTATGAAGTAGAAGCTAAACTAAGAATGCAAAAATTTTTACCTCTAACTTTGGTTTCAAACACATGGCCAACTTAATTTAAAAGACATTTATTTGGAAGATTCGTGTAATGAAAATCCTTTAGAGTCATCAGTATTGCATAATTTAAATATTACACTATCTGAAAAAGATTTTCATGATGCTCAGCCGTATCTAACTGTTTTAACATATCTAGCTAGTGTTTGTGCCAGAGCAGCACTTAAAAAATTAAAATGCGACTTTTGTTCCAAATCACTTGTTCTTAATAAATCTTTTGAACTAAATTCTAACTGATTTAATACGTAACTTAGACAGAGGAAGTTAATTATGCCCATCTCCAGCTGTTGTTACAGCAGTGCTCTACAACTATAAAATAGTTCAAAAACTTCTTTCTAATGATTATGAAAATATGTTCCTTAAACAAAATAATCAACGTCAAATTGCCTCAGAAATATCGATTAGCTTGATAAATTCAAATGAATTTATGCATGTGCTGTGCATGGTACCAATAAAGTTTTATAACATATTTAATTCACATTTGCAACAATGTATAACTGCTTTTGGAAGAAAAAGTACCAAAGATTTAAAGAAAGAAAAATAAATGCGACAACAGTTGAATAAATTGTGTAATCTATTTTTATTTATGTATTTATTTTTCCTGTATATATCTATAATTATATAGTATAGACTTTTGTATAAAAATGTATTTGAAATGTATTTAATAATTCTTAATGCTGTGATTGTATTTGATACCAATAAAGCTACTGTTTTTAAATTTGTTTGTCTTTTTTTTTTCTTTTTTTTTTCTTTGAAAAAAATACCTACTTTATTAGCTAAATGAATTACATTTTTACATATGGGTGTATTATATTTTCTCTATATATACATTTATTTTAGGTATATATCTATGCTTTTTAATATATGTACAATTTATCTAAAACATATATTTTTAACTTATTTTACGATAACCTGTTATATTGTTATTTATGGGAACTTTATTTTTTGGTAATTTTTAATGCTGTTATTGAAGAGAGTGAAGAATTTTTGCTTATTACTGTGCATGAGAGATACCAATAGTTTTAAAACATTTTTAACAATGAATAATTGAATAACTATTGTTGGAGGAAAAATATAGAAACATTTTAAGCAATGAAATGTAACTGACAAATAGCAAAATAAACTGTGTAATCTGTTTCTGTGTACATATTTAATTTCATGTATGTATCTGCAATCATATATGTATGGATTTAATAAAAAATATTTTTGTCAACTTATTTTATGGTAATTTTTCATGCTGTTATACAGACAGCAAACTTTTGTTTATTAATTTGATACCAATAAAGTTTTAAAACATATTTAACTACTTTTGAGAGAAAAAGTACTAAAAATTTAAGGAAAGAAAAGTGACAGACAAACAGCTAAATAAACTGTGTAATCTTTTTGTAAGTATATATTTATTTTCCTGTATATATCTATAATTATACAGGTGTAGATTTATCTACAAATATATTTGAAATTTATTTAATACTAATACTTGATGTGCAATACCAATAAAGTTACTGCTTTTAAATTTGTATGTCGTTTTTTGTTTTGAAAACTATTTCTAATTTTATTTTCCTCTTTGTAACTATTCTGAAAAAAAATAAGAAGATAAATTTTAAAATTAAGAAATAATCATAGTTACGTAAAAAAAGAAACATACGAATGCAAAAGGCACTTATAATTTGCTACAATGTAATAAATGTGTTTATGTTCAACGCAATGCGTTCGTAGTAATGGATAATCATATACTTGCAATTATTATTTAAATAGGAAAACTAATATTTACTCATGTTTTATGTACATGAAATACAATTTAATGATTAATTTACTAATTTTTTTTAATCTGTAAAAAAAAAGAATATAATTAGTTTATAACAAAAAGTATTCAAAAAAATACATCAGAGAAGCTCCGTAGGCGATGGACGATTTATCCCTACTAGTAGTGACGTCACAAATCAGTGGCCAGGCCTTGTATCTAGGAGGTGTTGGGTCAGGGGACATCTCCACTGAGGGTGAAAGAGGATATTGAAGATGTTTCTAGTGAACTGGGCAAAGGGATTAAAAGTTGCACTTCTTGGATGAAACGTCCTGAACTCTATTAATCTCGGGCAGTTAGGATCTAATAAAAACCAGTTCGAGATTTATGGCCACCATAAAATGTGTTAAAGAGAGAATAACTAGGAATTTTTTCAGAAATACTTAAAAAAAAATTGAGGCAGAGAAAATTGAGTTGCAAGAAAAAAGTTCGTTATATAGAAAATGCATTTCGCTATAGAGAGGTTATTTAACGAAGAAAATCGTGAAATGTGCAAGGTCCCAGAAAAAAGTTCGCTAAATAGAAAAATTCGCAATATAGAGGTTCGTTATATAGAGGTTCGACTATTTATAGGTATAGGTGTTGTATTAGGTTTTAACGGAGTATTTTCAAATTAATGGCCTAACTTTAACTCACAATATACGTTTGGAATATTTATTTCCTTATTCGAAACTTTCAGTGACAATACTGTCATTAGGTTTCACGGACGTACTCATGTTCAATATATCACAGTGGCGCACACAAGGGGGCCCTGGGGGTCTGGACCCCCCCCAAAACCCTTGATTATTTTTCCGATTGATTACAATTTTAAGTATATAGTACGAAAAATTTAATTATTTGTTATTAATGATTAATTTTATTAATTAATGCTAATTATTTATTCAATAATTAGTTTTTTACCGTGTTTGTTCCCGAAAATCGACAAAATCAAAAGGAGCATGATACACACACACACACAAGAATAGTGAACTTTCGACCCAAGACCCCCCCTCTTGAAAAATTCCTGTGTGCGCTACTGATATATCATATCTCTTTCTGTCTTACATTGCATTTGCTGCAGAAAATTTTTTGTCTCAATTCTTAGCTTTAATAGTTCTTTTTTTTTTTTTTTTAAAAAAAAAAAAAAAAAAAGAAAATACACACAGCTGTGGTTTACCAAAAATTACCAGCCTTAATTTTTTCACCGAATCACATTACAACACTCAGAATTGCTTGTTTAAATCTAAGTAGCATTGTTGTCACAATCGAAATAACATGCTAAAAGGGTGCTAAAAAGGCGCCCCTGGCAGCCCTGTGCCTACGAACTGCCTCTTGTAATCCTGTGCGGCGTTTGCTCTTCAATCCTCTTCTGATCTATCTTCACACATTCCATCCCCCTCTCCACCACCCTCTTCACTTATTTAATCTCTCTTTCAGAGCTCTGCACTCTCGCAGATTTGCACTCTTTTTTGACTTGTGACGCCATCTGGCGGCCATCACTATCCGTATTCGGAAGGAGTAACCTATTGTGGTAGGAGAGCTATCGCGCGCGGGGGAAAAAAAAGGAGAGTTGACGACATGAGATCCGAAGATGACGGTAGAGGATTTTTTTTTTCGGATGAAGAGATGAATTTTTGCGAGACTATCGATGAGAATTAGGGGTACTTCTATATTTTTTTTGTTTTGAAATACTAAAAGTCCTTACATGGAAATCGGCACAAGGATTATTTGGCAGGAAGAAACGATGTAGTGTAAAGTACTAAATGGTTTGATAAATAAAAATCTTTTAATCTTTTTATTTTTTTAAAACAATGCAAGAATGAAAAAACAAAAATGTTCTTTTTTAATACCTGAAATATCTCGGCCCGAACGTACCATTTTATCTGATCTGAAACGTGATTTAAATACGAAAACATGAGGAATTATTGTTCCGGGAAATCTTCGAGCCAAAAGTCAACAAATAAAAAACTTGAACACAACAATTGAATGAATACAAATGTATTTCTCGTATACAAACTCTTGAATTAGAATAAGACAAAAATCTCTACGGCTTTAGAAATCAACTCTGAACCTAGACTTTTGACCCTGGACCTACCCCTCCCTTCCTTGAAAAATGTTTGTGTGCGCCACTGATTATAATCCTATGCACATAGTACGTACAATATAATTATGTGTTTGCTATTAGTAATTTATTTTATTAATTCGAGCTAATTATTTGTTCAGTAATTTATTTTTTTCAGTTTTTTGTACTCGACAATCGATACAATCAAAAGAATATGTTCGCGGCGTGTATTGGAATATAATACAAGAATAACGGACTTTTAATCCTGGATATCTGTAGAATATTTTCTAATAGTAATATATATGTAGAATACTTTCCAATACTAAAATATGTAGAATATTTTCTAATAGTTAATATATATGTAGAATACTTTCCAATACTAAAATATGTAGAATATTTTCTAATAGTAATATATATGTAGAATAGTTTTTAATGTAGAAGACTAAAAGTCCGAGGAACAATGCTTTCAGAAACTTTCTTTTTTAAAAAATATGGATGGTCGTTAATTGTCGTCGCATTTTGAAGCTGTACAAAGACTATTGGCGACGAGCCTTCTATTCCAAACCTCTTTAAAGTGACGAGGACAACCTGAACTGGCACCCTATTCTCCATACTTCTACAACACGACAACGTGAGATCTTAGAGCCTCGACAGATCAACCTCTCCACATGGAGGTCCGTGAGTTTGTGAATCTTGTCTGTACGGTCACTGCAGTCAAACTATTTCGAATTTCTCATAAGTAAAATATTTTTATTTTAATACAAATTTTAAATTACTATGCAAACATAAAAAACTGGAGTATATATAAAAAGGTTACTTTTTTAAGATTTCCAACCACACCACTCCCTACTGAAGAGGAAGAAATGTACAGAAAGTTTACGCAAGTAATAATTTATTTCATATTTTTATTCTCAAACTGTAAGTCACAAACAAAAAGACAAACTCAATTCAGTACAAAAATCTACACATAAAAAATTTGTGCTATGTTGAAATGGGAATTCTTTAAGGATTATTTGTTTATTTATTCAACCATGCTTCTTCTCAAATCACGTATTGTTTACAAATTGTAAAATTCAATATCTTTAAAATTATATGTTATTTTCTATTTTTTTTTTAAAACAAGTTTTATTATTTTGCGTGTCAGAAATCTATCGCAACTTCTCCTCCACAACAATAAAGCGGTGCTGGGCAAGAAATAAACAGGTAAAAAAAAAGTCCAATCGAAATGACATTTGATTTTTCATCGATTCTTTTTGTTGTACTTCTTAAAAATCTGAGTGAATGCCTTTTGTGTTAAGCTGAACTGGTTCTGAAAAACTCTAATGTGACTGCTTAGAAGTAAGCCTTTAAGGTATCCAACTACGTTCGGAACCATTATTTTGCAAAAGCGTATAAATGGATAATATTTATGATATTTAGTGTCACTTAGATTAGAAAATGTGTATAAAATTGTTTTAAGAATAGTATTACAATAGAAAATTATTTAAGTACAATGTTTTGACAAAAAATGAACATAGAATGACCCATTTTCAAAATACTCTCCTTTTGTGAAAAATGCTTCTATTATAATAATATTTTGCCTGTATATCGCTCAGACCTCTCTACAGAGGCTCAACTAGAATGTTTGAAATATATAACTTAGAAGTGGGTTTATCCATGTTTTACGACAACAGAGGGGAGAAATTTTAAGAAAAAAAACGCCGAGAATTATTTCAATGGGTTGTAACTCTGAAAATAGCGTGAATTTTTCAAAAATCATAGTTAAGCCTCTGTACAGAGGTCTGAGCTATATACACTCAGGAAGATTGAAAATAGCGACCCAAGAAGGATGCTAAGTACAATCTCGAAACTTTGCAAATAAGTACAGCGTAATGTGATATGCAAATGTTCCAAGTTTTGTGCCAATACGCATGCTCATACACGCCGAGGTGGCGCTACAATCAGGAAGAGGGTGCTATATAAGCCAGCGCAAATTCGAAGATTCATAAACGTGACGATTACCCGCCGATTGTTGGAAGATTTTGGTAAGCGAAACATGCCAGGTACACGTGCTAGAAGACATTTCTCACAGTTAAGCGAGTTTGAGAGAGGCCTGAAAATATGGATGAAAACTGCAGGCTGGTCGACGCGCCGTGTTGCTGGCCAGGTGGATCGTTCGGAGTGTGCCGTTAGAAATTATTGGGAGCAGTGGATAAGTGAAGATACCCACGCGCGGAAAACCGGGTCTGGAGTGACCAGGAAGACCACGAGGAGAGAGAATCGAAGGATCGTGTGGCAAGCACTTGTGGACCCCACAGTGACTCGTTCAACGATACGAGCAGACGTAGGCGTAGCAATTGTTCCACAAATAATTTCCAGACACCTTGCAGAAGCAAATCTTAAATCCAAGTGCCCTTTCCGTGCACTCCCTTTAACACCGGAACATCGGCAACTGAGTCTACAGTGGTGCCAAGCCAGATCAATGTGGAATGTCACAGATCGGCAAAAGGTTGTATTTAGTGATGAATCCCGGTTTGTTTGGGGGACAGATGATAACCGTGTACGGGTGTGGAGGCGCCCTGGTGAGCGGCACAATTCCCCCTACATTGTTCTACGTCACACTGCCCACACAGCTGGAGTAATGGTCTGGGGGCCATAGTCTATGATAGCCGGTCCACTTTAATTGTGATGCGTGGAACCTTAACGGGCCAACGTTACGCTGATGATATTCTTCGACCCCATGTAGGACCTTTCCTAAATGGTGTCCAAGGGGCAATTTTCCAGCAAGATAATGCTCGTCCGCATACAGCAAGAGTTGCTCAAGACTTCCTATGGCATTTTCTTACTCTTCCATGGCAGGCCCGCTCCCCCGATTTGTCCCCTGTAAAGCAGGTTTGGGATCAGCTAAAATGGCACATGCCATCGTGTCACTCTGTACATGATTTAGAGTTGGCTATTTCAAGATTTGTGGGCCCATCTGCCTCAGGACAACATAAGGTTTCTAATCAACTCAATGCCGGACCGTGTGGCGGCATGTATTGCAGCTGGAGGGGGTCCAACGCGATATTGAAGTTGCCCAGTATTTGTGTCTTTGCACACCCTGTATTCGTTTAATTGTCTTGTTTTTGAGATCAAGTGAATCTCTCATCTGTGTCATTATGTGTATTAAATTTCACTTCAATCCGATGCTTTCTCCTTGGGTCGCTATTTTCAACGTTCCTGAGTGTACAGGCAAAATATTATTATAATAGAAGCATTTTTCACAAAGGGAGAACATTTTGAAAAAAGGTTATTTTAAGTTAATTTTTCGCCGAAATATTGTATTTAAATAAATTTTTTTTCTCAAAATGTCCTTAAAACAATTTTATACATGTATTCTAATCAAATTAATACTAAATATCATGAAAATTATCCATTTATGCACTTTTTTAAAATCTCGGTTCGGAACGTAGTCGAATTAAATTTTTGCATTTTAGCTGACGAATTAGTTTGTTGCAATTTAAACGTAAAATTCGAAATTCCTTGAAATTAATTTTAAATCGGAACAACTCAGTTTTTCGGATTTTCAAAAATTTTTCAAGCTTAATACTTATACATACTTTTAATTTTAATGTTTGGTTGGGAATAGTTTCGAAAAAAGCCATTCTTCTGTTGATAAGAATTGAGAAACTTAGTGGTTCATTATAAACGTACTAAAAATTATAGAGATTTGATTTTGTTTTGTTTTTATTGTCGTTACACTTTGAAGCAATACAAGAACAAATTTGTGCTAGACCTCATAATTTTGAATCGTGTTCAAGTGGCGAGGATGATACCTCATTTTCTAAATTTTCACACCATGCGAACACAAAAGCTGAGGCCCATGGGTTTGGGTCTTGCAGAAGCTAGACTAAACGAGACTTTATGGTTATAAATTTCAATCCTCCAGTGCCGAGGCTGTGGGGGCTGCTGTAGCCCAGTGGTCAAGGTATTGGATCATGACAAGCATGTCATGAGTTCGAGCCCATTATCATTAAAGACTCACCGCGTAGGGCAGCGATGCACGTTAAATCTGTCGAGAGCTGAAACGTCCTCCTGTTGGTGTGGTGTGGTAGTTAGGAGAGGGGGTGCCAGCTCAGGTGTCGTCCATGTCACTTGACCATTGTTCAAAATTACGTGGACCGTCGCCTAAAGCCTTCGTGTAGCTGAACAGTGCAACGTTAATATTCACTCACTCACTCACTGTGCCAAGGGGGGCTGCAGATATTCTGCGCCCAGGGCCCGAAATGAGCTTAAGTTGGCTCTGTTCCTCAGGCCCGGTACACCAATGATCCGCAACCCCCGGTCCGTGGATCAAATGGTGCCGGTCTCCTAAAGAACATTAAACTATTGCTATTTTATTTAAAGTCGTGCATTTCTCTCGGATTTGCGAAACTTTCCACGGAAATCACTTTTATTCATTTTTGGTGTAACTATATTTTATTCTGAAGGCATATTTAAATTCAACTAAATTAAAGTTGTTAAATCAAAACAATCTAAAATATAAACAATCAACGTGTCCCACCCTCAGCAGGCCGCGGTAAAATTATCAAATGTTGACCGGTCCGCAGCGATAAAAAAGGTTGCGGAGCACTGCTCTACACGACGTGATTCGACCACGTGGACTCATGGTTCGACTGCAAGATGCCAGTCGCGAGCTAACGGCAACTGTAACGGCCTTTATTCTAAACAAAAAATAATATTTTGTGTTTTTTTGTCACATACTCATTATGCATAATTCTTTATAAAAACATACTATCTATTCGAATCACATATTATTATCGCAATTGACGTGAATTATTTAATTAACCTTGCGTGAATTAATTATTAACCTTGCGTGTATACATGGTAGCATTCTAACAGGTCCTTACTTTTCATTCCTCGTTCATTTCTGAAAAACGTGTACAAAAATTGAAATAAGCAAAACGTAAAAATGGAATAAACTCCAATGTAAAAAAAAAGAGACTAGAAATAGTTTTTAAACTATCTATCTTTAAATTAAATGTATTATATAGGTAAATAAAGTCAGCTTAGTGCAAGGGCGTGACTACCGCCATATCAACCGTATCGATGATACGGGGCATCAAGCTACAGAGGCCCCAACATGTGTAAGCAAAATGCTATCAATAGTTCAATTAACAGAGCTCCCATCTCCAAAAAAAAGGCCCTAAAGAATTTTGATACAAGCCCCTCTCAGGATAAGCTACGCCAGTGGTTTCATGGCTTAGAGTTAGTGTGCCTCTTCTTACGCCTAATGTTGCGGGCTCGATCCCAACTGGAGTCGAAAGATTTTGTGGTTGCAAAATCGTAGGCACACATGCCATATGATTACGTAAAATGTAAAAGATCCCTTGAGAATCAATTTGGCTCGGGTACTCTCGGCAAAATTAAATCATGGCAATATTTAGTATCCAACGAGGGTTTTAATTAAATTAGTTCAAGCATTCAACTTTAACAGCTAGAGCCACCACTAGATGGTGCCACGACTAAATGGCTC
The DNA here is from genome assembly GCA_019973935.1 of Trichonephila clavipes. Taxonomy (NCBI): domain Eukaryota; kingdom Metazoa; phylum Arthropoda; class Arachnida; order Araneae; family Nephilidae; genus Trichonephila; species Trichonephila clavipes. The sequence goes on along the minus strand of BMAU01017962.1, from coordinate 705,167 downwards.
TCGCATTTAGGGGACACCGTGTCTTCAAAGATTTAATTACAAAAAATGTAGCCCATTAGGAAAAAAATAAGTAAAAAAATATTCCTTTTGATTAATATACAGCATTTTCTTCATCAATTTATCAAAGTATAATACTGGTTGTTAATTCACATCACATAGTGAAGCTACATGAGGCCTATCGGACGAGACTTCATAATTTTGAACCACGGTAAAAAGATGAAAATGACGCCCTAGTGCCACATCAACGTGAGGACTTTGACTCTTGATAGATTTCGCAAGCTTGAACCCCGCTACACGACGGGTCTTCAGACCCACCAAGATTCAAATCCATGACTCGCCGTCCATGAGTTCGTGACCCTGACCACTCTGCTACCGTAGTATCACGTTACAGCACAATTTTATCCTTTTTTTAAAAGGCTCATTGACATTTTTTTTCCTGTCTAGAAATATACATGCTCTTCATTGTGACAGCATTTTTCTTTAAGGCTGCTTTCTTCATTAGTAAGACAGTGTGAACTTAACGCGGAGTACATTTTCGGACAGAAAAAATGCCTCAATTTTTATAAAAATTTGGGACATTGTAACTCATGCATTTGTTTACAATATAGTGCTTTTAAAATATCAAAATATTTCATAAATTATCAGTTTTTCCTTTTAACATGCAAAGGGATAGCTCATTTAGCATTACGGTATAGGAGAAAAAATGCGAAACACGTGTTATAAAAGAAAAAAAATGTATCAACTCAGGTAAAAATGAGTAGTGTGATAAAATAAGTGGTTCTCTACAACAGGGGTGTCCAACCCAAATGACCTTGCTAGCCACTTCGGAAAAACATAATAATCTAGCGGGCAGCACATAAAAATATATACCTTTATATCAGATTTGGAAACAAAAAAACATTTATTGAGTGAAAACTTAAAATAAAATAAGTTATTATTATTGTTTTCATTATTTTTCATGTGTACAGACATAGATAGTATAATAATGTTTATATAATATAATAATGCAATGATCAAATAATGTTTAAAATATTACAGTATGTGTGTCGCCATTTTATTGAAAATTACGGTGTTCCTTTTGAATTGATCTTTCGTTACTCATTGTTGAAATTTGATTGTGCTGTCATTCTCAAACGATTTAGTTATACATTGCCCGTTATCTTAACCATCCTGAATAATTTTTTTAAACTTTAAAAAGACATCTCTGACTGCCTCTTGCTTTTTGGGCACTCCAAACAGAAAAGGAAGAGGAGAAATGAAAGTCGCACACACAGAGAATCATATACCATCCATACTAAAGGATTTATTAAATTCGGAATTTATTAAAAAAAGTAATATATTTTAGTGAAATCAAATGCAACTGTTTGATAAAATATTAATCTATTTTAATCTAAAGGATATTTCTAATATCAAAAAGGATTTATTATAAAACAAGAACAGATAACAGGCAAATACATTGTATAGATTTGTATATATATATATAAATTTCCCCTCAAATAAATTTCAAAATAAAAAACTTTATAAACCTGATATTGAAATTTTTTTTAAAAAAGATTCGGCGGACCGCAACTTATGTACTGGCGGGTCACATGCGGCCCGCGGACCACATTTTGGACACCCTTGCTCTACAGGACTGTGAAGCCAGAATGTAGCATTAATGTTTAAGTACTTTTTTTTTATCTGAAAAAATATTCCGAATTTGGCTCCCATTCTTTAACATTAGCCGAAGACAGCCTTAATGGTCAAATATTTGTCAGATGACAAAATTTAAAAACAACGATTCGCATTCCTGATGTAATTCGCTTAGAGCAGGGTCGTTTTTAACATCCCCGGTGTGCCCTAGGCACTTCAATAGTTACGCCCCCTATTTCCAAAGCACATCCCTTCCTCCTTTAATTTTACTGTTTTTTTTCAGCAGGGGTTTTCCCTTAACTCTCATACTTTTTCATTTTTTTTGCTTTTTGCTGTTTGGATAATCTTTCCACTATCCATCACCTGAAGACCCGGCGTGTCCTTGAGTGACAATCGTAAGGAAAGGATAGTGGTCTGGCTTGGCCACTCTTGTTCATTTCGGCATCACCGACAACATACCCTTACAGTAAATAATGAAATCGTTCGCAATTACAGTACAGAGTATACATTATTGCTCATGACTGTTTTCAACTTGTTAATTATCTCCTTTTTCATCGCTTATTGCTTTACTGTCTGTTGCTTTTCGACATCCTTATTCTTCGTTGAGTCACTGTCATGCACTTGTACAACGAAGGTTTTCTTCGAAAAAGGAATGATTTTTTCGAGGAAATCATTAATAACATCATTGCAATCAATTTTCATTACAATATCATTTCGAGTGTATAGTAACAACAAACTTACGCTTTTCATTTTCCATAGTAGATTACTCTCTGGAGGTCTCTCTGTTTTTACTCTCTGGAGGTCAGAAATGTTTCTCTCACGATTCGCTAAGCGATGGTACGTTCGTTGTAATTTTAATTGTTTTCCCTTTTTTTTTGCCATCCAATTTTCTTGCGCCCTAGGCATGTGATTAATGTGCTTAAGCGGAAAAACGGCCCTCACTTGGATGCATTGATGTCTTAAGACTTTTTGAGACCCCGGGTCTCTTAAGCTAAAAGTAAGCCTCGTCTATGACCTTTTTAAGTAAACAGTTTACATTGTCAAATACTAACAAACGGTAACCCGTAACAAATAAATGTAAGTGACTCATAATCTCACAACCCTGTTCACATACCTACTCCACCAACTGCCACCTTCCGATTAAATGAGCAATGATAGCGAATGGGGGTAGGCCAAGGCCGAGAAATGGACGACGTACATTATGTAAAAATGCAGCCTTGCCACTGTTGCCAGTTGGCACATAGTTCGATATTTCCATTTTGATTCGACAGTTTCGGAGATTCGGAGAATATGTCCGTGAATAACACTTGACGATTAAAATTATTCGGATCACGATCTTACTGAGGTCGAATTGAGAACGAGAAGAGGTCGCAGCCATGGACTTTTTTTAAAACATGGACAGCCATGCTTTAAAACAGGGGTTCCTGAACTTCTTAAGCCCATAAAACCATTTTTGTAGTCAAAACTTGCACACGGAATCTTTTTAATAGTCAAAACGCCCACAGACCCCTTTTAATAGTCATATCTTGCGCACGGACCACTTTTAATAGTCAAAACTAGCCCACGGACTCCTTTTTAAAATCAAAACTTTTCCAAGGACTCCCAAGTGAAAAAACTGCATAAATGCATAGTATAGAAATTACAATTTTAAAAAAAATATTGCCTTGAAAAATCATTTATTAAAATTATAACTTATGCTTAAAATAAAATAAAAAAAATAACTTGGATGAACTTAATGAAATGTTATGAGTGTATTTAGTCCATTTCAATGTTTGTGAGTAGCAACCGTAAATCCCCACGAGGACTAGTTTTTAGTCTGTTTCTTTTCTTTTTCTTTTTTGTGATGAGGATTTTTACGGCACTGGATCCACGTTCTACCAATAACTTCTGTACAATAACGCATAATGCAGGATATAAAATTGGGATCTGTTTTTGTATAACCAGAACTAATGGTATCCTAGTTCAAACATTGGTTCAAGTCCCTCATTTGTGGATATTTCAATAAGATGCTCCTGTATTAATATAGATTCGTCTGTGTTTGGGATCTGAGTTAGTTCGCGTGCAAAAGGGTTCAACACCCACTCGGGAATATCCAAGTGAATTATTGTTATTTATTTAAATTTCTATAAAAATATAAATGAATCAAATTTTTTTTTAATTTTATAATAAAACTTAAGTGGACTTCTTGGCGTTATTCAGAGACCCCTAAATCACAGTTTTAATTATCCATGGATCCCTGTTTAATATCAAGGCTGTTTTAAAACAATAGTACAGAAATTTTCAATTTCAATGTTTAAAAAAATTCCTTTAAATCTATATTCCTTTTTATTTATTTGAATATATTAAAATACATTCGGACCTCCATTTAACGAATTTATTGGAATCGAGCATTTTGTTCGTTCATTCGGGGTTATTCGTTATATCGGAGTCGAAACAAGATGCAAATTTCTGTCACTTACCTTTTGAAAATTCTATTATAAGCAATTACACAAAAGATACCAATAGCTAGAAATTACACGCTTTTTATTCAACGGCTAAAAATATAATTACATCAACGAATTATTACGCAATAGTTAATTGGAAGTTTCTTTAAAAAATGAATAATGGTTGTTTAAAAGTCTTTTTGATTTCTGACTCGAAAGAATTCTTTTTGATTAATAGTTTTTAAGAGATGCAGCTTGTCCATGGTACTGAAATACTTCTCATCCGGGATTTTCTTTGCAATGAATACGGGAATTTTTTATTGAAGACAGAAATTTAAATTCTAGGAAAATATTCGACGAAGAACAGTCAGTGATTGGCAAGGATTTGTTGATTGAGAAGAAATCAAAATGAAAAGATAATCCAAAAAAGCCAATATTATCTTTATCCCCATCGCAATGTAAGAATTTCATATAATATATGCACACACACACACAAAAATCTTCTACCGTTTGAAAAAGAGGTACAAACACAAAACTATTTTGTAAGTATGAGAAAAATTTTTAAAAAATATTTGAAACATTCTTCACACAGCATGCAGAGTGTACGTATAAAAAGCAAACATTTAGGGATTTTTGTGTTCCACAATTATAAAATACGAAACAGTGTGAACACTTTAAAAAATTGAGAATTAAAATAAAATTATTCCATTTTCGCATTCAGTTAAGTATTATGCTTAATTATATGCAATAAAAAATGTTTCCTTTTTTTGGAACATTTTTAGCAAAAAAATTGACTGCTTAGGGGTCGTAGTAAGTAGGTTTTGTTTAAATCCCTTTTTATCAGCACGTAGTAAAAAACACGTAGTTCTTAATTAATTCAATTTTATTTAAAAATACAATAAAAATTCAGTAGGAGTAAAATAAAATAAGAATTTTAATAGTTTTAAAAACACAATCGAATTCTTTTACGTCCACTAAATATGCATTCAATACTTAACTTAGCTATAACTAACTAAAAGCGCGTTATAACTAATTGTTAAGCAAGATATTAAAACGCCAAAATGACAGGAAAAAAAGTTATTTTCATGCAAATTCGCGTTTCTAAAATGTGTGTCGACACCCTATGACGTCAAAAACAGCTGTTTTGATTGTTTCGTTATACCACCTTCAGCTTGAAATATTTTCAATGTTTTATTCCCGCGCATTTTTGCAAAAAATGAATGGCATAGACATATTTTTAAAGTAATTTTTGGTAGTTATTTTTGCCTATGATTTTTCGTATTACAAGCAGTTCTGTAAATCATATAGGAAGGAAATTCAATGTAATTGATTAAAAATAGTGAAAAACTGTTTTAAAATCTTAGAAAATATTACAGTAAGTCCATTAATATATTAGTATCGTTTGAAATATTGCAAAAGTTCTACAATAATTTTTTAAAAATTAATTCAAATGAATTTTAAAAAATTTTGAGCATGCAATATTAATATATGATACAGATAATATTTCTTAATAATCTTCAGCTTAAATTAATAAGAAATAAATATATATTAAATTAATTTTCATGAATAATATTTTTAACTGAAAGTAGAAGGATATTATTTTTAAAACGTACTTGTCTATATATATATATCAATTTCACATTACAAAGTAGAATAAATATTCTTCATTTTCTTAAAAATGTATTGATTATTATAAAAAACCCAAAATGCAGACTCACTGTAATAATTTGTCCACGAGGTCCATCCTCATTTACTCGGTTTTTTTCTATTCAGCCAAATTGGCACTTTGAGCTAGAATAACTCAACACAACTACGAAATGGCGTATAAATAGTGAGTAACTACAGAATAAGTATTACGTGAATGACATTGCCACACACAAGTACTGCCTGAATTATAACCTCTATTAGAAGAATTGGTACTTTTCCGTTTCGCCGGTACAAATCTCGCCGTTATTGGCGACAACATACAGCGTGAACATAAAAAATATTAATAAATATTAGTTCTCATTGGTTTTCCATCAATTTGTGATGTATACCGAAAAAAAAACGTTATTGATAAGAAAAGATTACCACTTGTTTTAAAGATGTGTTGGTGAACGGTTAAGAACGGGAATATTTCGTTTTACGTCGGTTGCATCATTTTTGGCGACTTTATCGCCTGCACCGGCGAAACGGAAAAGTACCGAAAATTTCTTGTTGCTGTATTTCAGATAAGTAACAGTTATTTCTTATTATTTGTAGTCTGGCCTATATATCGGGTACTTATTTCTAACTCTTAAATTGATAAAAATTAATTATTGTGAATAATATTTGTTATGTTTTCTTGTTCGATTTAATGGCTTCTCAGTCGCTACTATGTTTGGATCCTCCGGAAACCTCAACGACATATTCACCTCAACCAACGCGAGGCTGTACTGTGACATCACATCATTACTTTATTTTAACAATACACTATTACATGAGAACATGATAAGTATCTACGAAAAGAATATCTTAAGATTCATTTTCGGAGGAATTCCAGAAAATTGAACATGGTGAAGAAGATCAAATTTAGAGCTCTATCGATCGTAGAAAGAATCTGACATTGTTAACTTCATCAAAATACAACGAATTAAATGGGCAGGTCACGTTATCAGAATGAACGAAGACCGCACCACTAAAAATGTCTAGAAAAAGATCTCCTAGTTTTAAGAACTAGGAGTTCGAGAACACTGGCAGGAAGAAGGCTTCTTGAGAAGGCCAAGGCCCACCCTGGGCTGTCATGCCATTGAGGAAGGAAAAAATACACTAGTACAGTCATATCTTAGATATATTTCTCGAAATTTCAAAGAAGTTGTGTAATTAAGAATTGCGAAAAAACCCAGAAAGTGGTCAAGGTCGCTATCTCCCGGCCAACCAATGGCGTAACGTACATACACGCAACCCCTGCATCGCCGGGGGAAGGCAGGATTCTAGGGGGGCTAAATACTGACGTTATGGTTTTGCTATCTTTTGTAAGATCCGGCTTGAGACCCAAAACCTGACTTTGCAGGGGCCCCTAATATTCTCCGTTACGCCACTGTGGCTACCAGTGTTTTTGTCGAGTCATGAGTTCGAGTCCCAATGTCACTAAATTCACCGACAAATTTATTAAAATATTTATGGAGAAAAAATCGTCCGTTTCATGCTTTTCCTATAAAAAGGATGTAATTTTTCTCCATTTTGAAGTATCTTTAGATTTTTCATTGCCATTATTTACGTGTGTGTTGACTTCTCACCCCTATACGTCAGTTAATAATATCAGAAGTGCAAAACTACAAATGCACACTCATTTTCTCAACAAAGAAAAAGGTTTGCTTGTTTTTTTAATAATGGCCAGCAAAGGCATTTCTTACACCTCTCTGTAATTATATCTTCAACATTAATAAATGTAATACTGATCTGAATATATTAAACCCTTAGTATAATTTATTCTGCTTAGCAGAAGGATAAATTCATCATTCAACATATATTACAGTGATCGAAGTATTAAATTCGCGTGAGATTACAGAAAAAAGGGCTAAATCGTAACGTGCTATTGGTGGTGGGGGGGGGAGGCACTAAATAAGTCAATTCAGCACAAAATGCTGGACGAGAGAAAAATGATCGGAATGCAGAGAACTTAGAAAGGAAGTAAAAAAATAACTAATAAAAAAAAGGCTCTACAATTTTTGCAGTCTGGTAACAGCAGGGGTAGACCACAGCAAACACATTTCGTTGGACGATTTGAAGGGGGAGGTAGCTCCACCCACCCCGAACCCCGATATGTGCAGCAAGTGCAAAGCTCACCCCGGGGGCCCAAATAACACCGCGAAATGGGGGGGGGGATGCAGCAGAAAGATTCAAAATGGCTTCCGCGGGCTGCAAAAGATCTCTCTCCCACACTTCCTGTAACCGCCAGACTGCTTGGCGGGCGGATCGAAGCCACGTGTTTCTATGGCAACCGCGCCCCTTCAGAAAAGGAAGGAAAAGGGGGGAGAGGATAAGATCTGTTGGGGAGGGGGTTGAATACAGCTGCGCATCGTAGTAGTCCCGTCATAGGCGTGAAAAGCGAAATGGCGTAGGCGAATTTTATCTGGTTGTGAGATTTTTTTTCTTGTTATTATTATTCTTTTTGTTCGTTTTTAGTATTATTTTAACTTACTTTTTACCCTGCGAGAGAGTCAGTAACCCGTTTGTGTATTGACAGAATACGTTAAAAAAATCCACTGATTTCTCTTTTTTTTGTAGACATCGTAAATACGGTATTTGGGTTGTTGTTTTGTAGCCTTTCCCTTTTCCTGGTTTTTGATTATTTTGAAATGCTGGGGGGGGGAGGGGGAGTAGTTTTAAAATCTCAAACAACTCCACGTATATTATTTACTTTTTTAACCTGTAAATTGGTTTTGATTTTTAAATTTCATTTTCAATACTTGAGTTTTAAAGAGGATTTTAAATGTGTGAACATGTATAAAACAGGACCAGGAAAACAAACACTATTTTTTTACGACTAAGTATTTTATAATACTCGTTTTTTTATGACTATACAAGCTTAACAAACCCTTTCAAATGGTTATAACAACATCTGATTGCTATATTAACTGAATAATAAAACTTGTATATATATATATATATATATATATATATTCTTAACTAAAAATATAATTCCTAAGCTGAGTGAATCTTATACGTATTACATCTAACATGAAAAATTTTTTCTGAATAAAAAAATGCATTTTAACAAAAAAAAGTCCATTCTAGTAATATTTTTATACCGTAGAATCATAGTAATTCATAAGAGTAATTTAGTAGAAATAGGAACTACTGAAACCAATCGAAACTTTTAATTCTTATTTCCGGAAGAAAAAAAATCTAATTTAATTTTTTCGATTGTTTCTTACTATTATCGCAATTCCTACCATTTTGAAAAAGTAGTTATAACTGTGTATATTCCTTTAAGTAACAACACCAGCGAGCGGTTTTTACGTTTATTTCTCTAATTTTGATTTAACACATTTATTTTTCAATCATAGTTTTTTTCTTCTTAATTTATATTTATTATTTCTTTTTAGTAATACTTATTAATAAGCTCATGAACACCATAACATTTTTTAACGGATTTTTTTCGTCTTCCTGATACAAATAATGATACTGTGCAGCATTTTATATTACATATTTTTATCTTTCAGAATTCTGGAACATATTTTAAGTTGGAAAGTTAAATCTTTTTTATTTTCAATGAAATACATTAACACTAACAGTTATTATGTTTTAAGAGCTACATATACCAGCAATAGACGTATAATATAGAACTTCCCTTCAGATCTTTCTTTTGCATTTCTGCATTTTGAATCACATATACAATTAGCGATGCTCCTGTGATTTAAATTATGTGCATTCTTTCACAATTTGGATATCTTGTTTAAATTTTTTTTGATCATGTATAGCAGAAACGTAACATTTCTTTCTGAATAATGTAAATCAGTAATGTCACTTCTTTTTGAATTCTATCTCCTTTTTTTCCTTTTAAGGGGACTTGGCACCCTTTGAGCAAACTTCTTTATTTACGTATTTCAAAATTATATTTTAACATTTTATACAATGTTTCTATTCAAGAAAATGTTACCAGATGAAAATTTTCATATATTATTCACACAATTTTAAAAATTTAAATTTTTTGAAGAAAATTGGGAAAATTTTAAAATCCTACTCCTTTTGTAAAAGTTAATTTTTTGACCTGAAATTTTTTTATAATATTCTTATGGATGTTCTTAACAACTTTAGGGATCTATTTTAGAATAACTTCATTCGTTTTCGAGAAAAAAATAAAATGTTGATATACAGGCTAAAAATCAACGAAAAAGCCAACATGTCTTATATTTTATTTTTTTTTTAAAAAAAAAAGTATTCAGTTTATAGCAAAACGGATCCCTAATTTTATTACATGCTTTATTTTTAACACGCAGGAAAAAATTGAAGTGATTGGTAAATAATTGTCGAAGGAGTAGCATTTTGAATGCACTAAGATTTCGAAAAACACAAACTGAGAAAAACCACTTTAAAGTTTATAATTCTGAAAAAATAATTATTATAAGCTTAATTAAACTTAAAATACCACTTTAAGATATTACTTATACGTTTTTCTTTAAAATAATTGCATTTTCATATGTTTTCAACCCACACATTTTTATAAATGATCAACTTTTAGAGAGTACTAATTGCACAAGAAAACTCAAGAAAAGCTGAAAAAAAATTTTTTTTTGTCACGACAGAAATTTTAGCTGTTTTTCTTCTTATAATATTAAAGTATTACATTTGTATGAAAAATATATCAGGAATAAGAACTGAAACTATATAAAATTATTAATATAAAATGCCTTAATTTAAAAATTTTACATGCACACATTTCACAAGGAAGAAAAATTACATTATTGTGTTGCCTCGGAAATATTCTGCTTTTAATACTACACATTCTTTTTTATAGTTATTATTTCTATTTCTAAAATAGATTTTTTTTTATCATAACGCATTTTTTAGCTTTTTTTTCTAAAAAGGGGGTGTGGCTGAATTGCCTAATTTGTTTTCAAATGAAGTTTTATTCAACTTCTAACTTTCCGACATGCACAATGATATATCAATCGAAAGATAATAATGCAAAGAATAAGATTAAATGAAAATAAAAAAAAACGATAGGTTTGTGATTTTTAGGGTATCAAGTCCCCTTAAAACTTGCATAAGTAACAATCAAGTAAATTAGAAGTTCAGTAAAAGACTGGAAAAGGGGTTATTTTTCATTTGAGAGAGAAAATGAACGCATATGCAAACTTTTTTCTCTCTATTTGTTATCTTAGAATCTGCCTAGCTGTACAAACTTAAAACACTTCAAAATGTTGTCTTGCTAAATTGTAAAAATTGATGATACAGCGCAGAACTTCGAATTAACAAAATGACGAACGTAGTGTTAAGAAATTGTGGCAAACTACGCTCAGGATTAGCCATCTACGTTTCGATTACTTATTTTTAACTCTAGAAAGACTGAACTTTAGTATATACCTATATTGCCCAAAAGCTGTCAAAATGACTCCATTGTGAAAAAATAACTAATGTGTAAAAAATTGATTTAAAATGAATTTGTAAAAATTATTATTTTTTTACAGTCATATAACAAGTTATTAGTAAATATTAACAATAAAAAAAATTTACTTCACCTGGGGAAAAAAATGTGTTCTAAAAAAGTCTAACAAGTTGTGTCATTATATGCGTAATTGTTTTTCGAATTGAAATAAAAAAGCAGTCAAAATGACTTCCTTGGGCAATCTAGTGTTAATTCAAATAATATTTTTTTACTACCAAGATATATATCAAGATATACTACCAAGATCCAAAGATTACTTAAGTTTTGTATACGAGAATTGTTCAAAAAAACAAATAAATAGTTAAATAAAAATAGATAGATAAAAAAAATAGTTTTTTAAATATTTTTTTTTAAGAAAAAAAATCAAAGTAGACAATAATTATTTTTTAAAACATTAACATTTTTATGCGAAGTAAAAAGAAATACTCATAACGATACTAAATCCTTTTTTAAAAAAATCTACTTTTCATTTTCAAGAGAGAATTATAATTATAAGCCTTATACAGGAATAACAGACAGCAATATAAAATTATGTAACAAATAACATATATATATTTCATTTTAGAGTGAATAATTAATTTCAAATACGTTATACAAAAAACAGAACAAAAAAAAAATAATTCACCGTTTAATTTTTACCTCACACAAGTGGCTTCTAATTTCTTTCTTTTCAATATTTTTATTTATTTTCTCAGATCTATTTTCTCTGCAGTCACGGACAATTGCTCAGAAAACAAGAAAGTATTTTGAAGAAAGAAGGGGGGATTTTACCTATACAAACTCATAAACACTTAACGTTTCCTTCATTGCTATCAGAGAGATCCAGAATTGTTCTCTCATGATGAATTACGTATTATTCCTGACAAAATGACCTCTGCAGTGTCAAAGAGTTCTTTAACTTCCAGACAAAAACAAAGGATCGGTTCCATCCCTCCACAAGAAAATACATCACTTTTTCTCATAACCTCTCGTGGATTCACCAATTACACTGGAGAGTTAGAAAGGAGTCGAAAAAAGAATTATATTTTACGCTCTGCTGAGTCTCAAGGAGTGAGATGGAAGGGGGGAGCTAAAATCCTCACCCCTCCCGGCCCACACCCCAAGCTCTTTCATTCGAAATCGACCCATTTGTACATTCAGAGTAAATATCCGCTGAAGGCGTCAAAAGAAAGAATATGCTCTACGAGAAATTGAACAGAACGGCCATTTTCATGGCGGGGAGGTGACGAAATCTCCAGTTTTAACAAAGCCCTCCCACCGCCTCGTTTTAAGGGGGAGGAGGTATACCCCGCGAAAAGTCAAGACTAGTGTGGGAGAGGCAAAGGTCAAGCAGAGGTCACGGAACAAGAAGGGGGGGACCACCCATGGATGCACGTGGTGCGAGGAGTCAGAACCCCGGGATGAAGTTGCTGTCAGGTCAGGGCAGGGAGTGGTCAAAAAAGCAAGAGGAAAATGGTTAATATAATAATATCAAAGAATAAAAAACTGAAAATCTTCAAGTGCACATTCCTTGCCAAGTGAGGACTGTTAAGGTCTTCACAGAAGACACAGTCGGAACATTGTGTCCCATGTCTCCTTTGATGGAATGCAGGAATGGAACGCCCTCTGGAACAAGATCTTCGATGACGCCTGCTGTGAACAAGATCCTGTCATGGATCGACCACCAAATTTTTCCACTAGAAGAAGAGGGGACTTATAAATCGTTCTTCGTCACGTGGTGGATTTGAAAGAGGGGAGAAGATTCCCGCTCATTTCCTCAGAACGTTGCTTTATTAATAGACTGGGCTCTTTGAAGACACCGATTCTTTGATCAGATACCGATTCGGATCATTACCAAATCGTTCTCCCAGAATTTTCCAAAATCAATACTTCTCATTTACATCTGTTTACGTCATGATATCGTAGCTGTACATCATCTGCTTTGTCCGTGAGTCCAAGAAAGTTAACATCCTGTGTTTGTTCTCAGTAACGCGATGGGGTTTTCATTGTCAACACAATGATACACAATCCCCTGTTTTTAGGATGTAATTTAATTGATTTAAATGAATCTTAGTTTTTTTGTATCGTGTATACCAAGAATTATTTATCATCTTATTCTAAGCACTCATTGTTCACGACTTGCAAATGGAAGCAAATTAGTTTTTCTTAATGAAATAATTGCTAGGCGATATTTAGAGATAACTGGTTTCTCTGAAGTTATAAACAAATAAAGTCTCTGAAAGTCTTAATTATTTTGACTTTTTCTGACTACGATAATACTCTTTTATTTGAAAATTGAGTTGCCATTATATAATTCACCTTTTAGTTCATCTTTAAAATCTCTATCGTGGTTCGGTATGAATGTTTCACCTTTTGTATCATTAAGAATATAATCCAAATACCTTCAGTTATGTAAATAGTTAAGATTAATTCCTAACAAACGATTTGCTTAGTTGAATCCGTATTTTTCTCTATAGTGGGATTGTAAAAGTGATAACCATCCGAGGTTATATCTTTTTATAAAGGGTGTTTTTTTTAGAGGTATAGAACTTTAAATTGCAATAAAACAATCATGTATTATTCGATTGACATGAATTTTTTTTTATTCGAAAGATAATCTTGTGGCATTACATTTTAAATATGATTTCTGGTATAGGACTGCCCCGGCTGGCCCGGATGTAGTCCAATCTGGACATCCAATTTTCGATGACTTTTCCAACATTTGTGGCCGTATATCGGCAATAACACGGCGAATGTTGTCTTCCAAATGGTCAAGCGTTTGTTGCTTATCCGCATAGACCGATGACTTTACATAGCCCCACAGAAAATAGTCTAGCGGTGTTAAATCACAAGATCTTGGAGGCCAATTCACAGGTCCAAAACGTGAAATTAGGCAGTCACCAAACGTGTCTTTCAATAAATCGATTGTGGCACGAGGTGTGTGACATGTTGCGCCGTCTTGTTGGAACCACAGCTCCTGGACATCATGATTGTTTAATTCAGGAATGAAAAAGTTAGTAATCAGGGCTCTCTACCGATCACCATTGACTGTACCGTTGTGGCCTTCATCGTTTTTGAAGAAGGATTCCACCAGCCCATAAAGCGCACCAAACAGTCAGTTTTTCTGGATGTAACGGTGTTTCGACATACACTTATGAATTAGCTTCACTCCAAATGCGGCAGTTTTGTTTGTTGAGTAGCCATTCAACCAGAAGTGCGCTTCATCGCTAAACAAAATTCGCTTATGAAAATCGGGAACAACGGCTATCTCGTTTTGGGCCCATTCGACGAATCTACGTCTTGCTTGATGATCGTTTTGATGAATTGCCAAACCAAACTGAGAATAAATCACTTGACAGTTGTTAAATCGGTCGCCATCTTGGAAAGTAATGCCAACTTAAACTTCTATACCTGGAAAAAAAACACTCTTTAGTTATGTTTATAAAATAAAACTAAATATCTAAATATGTGAATATCTATTTCCTTTTTATATTTTTCTCTTTGGAAATGCATTTCAGATAAGAAAAATTGATGAAAATAATTTCAATAAGTCGGCAATTTTACTATCTTTAAAGATTATTGCAGTAGATGTTGATATATGTCTGAAATAGCGCATTATTTTGCGCGTTGTTACCTACGCTTTATAGGCTTTACATAAATATGGCAGTGTACCATATTATTTAGTAATACATTTTAAAATTCCCACTTCTAACCTCATAAAACACTCTCTTCACACATACATACACGCAGAGGCTCCAAGCCTTAGGAGCATAAAATGTGTAGGAAAAAGTCATAAAATGTTAAGGTACCCCCCAAAGAAGGGCCTTAAAGGAATTTTGATACAGGGTCCACTCAGGAACAGCTACGCCAGTAAATCTACGATACTTTTATGCAGGGGTGTCCAACCCCCGAGATTCTTTACAACTTTACAAAATTCGACTATTTTGTACAATATTTTTTGTTTAAAGAGTTTTTTCTTTTTTGTGTGGGAAAAATAAATCTCATAACTGTTATTATTTTATCACATTGCTTCTGTTACTGCGGTTTCTCTTTTTTTTTTTTTTTTTTCTAAATTGGAATTTATCAAACATAAATTGTGCTCAAACTTAACGCACGGAAATCTGCAACATCAATTACGATACGCGTGCATTGAGATCGACTTGCAAAAACTAAGTGAAAGAGTTGAGAAACAGATATCTCACTAATTAAATAAATTAAACATTATTTGATCATTGCATCATTATTATATTATCTATGTTTGTATACATGAAAAACAATAATAATATATCAGTCTGTTTTAAATTTTCACTCCAACAAATGTTTGTAATGAATCCAAATCTAATATAAAGATATATATTTTTATATGCTTCTCGCGGGATTGTGAAGTTCTTCCGTAATGGCCCGCGAGGTCATTTGGGTTGGCCATCCCTGCTTTTATGTATAGTGGGATATTTTTTAAACCCTTTAAGGGCGTTCTCGTGTATTCAAAATTTAAAATACACACATACTGTTTTAAATCTTCATCAAAATCCAAATACTTGGAATATTAATATGTAGCAGAAAATAGTCAAATTAAAATTATGTCATAAACTACTAAATATAATGACTTTTATTCAGTAGCGCACACAGGAATTTTTCAAGAGGGCGGGTGGTCCAGGGTCGAAAGTCCACCATTTTCGTATCATGCTCCAATACGCCGCCCAACATATTCTTTTGATTTTGTCGATTTTCGGGAACAAAAAAAAACAGTAAAAAGTTAATTATTGAATAATAAATTAGCATTAATTAATAAAATTAGTTGTTAATAACCAATACTTAATTAGGTTTTAATATTATTATATACATAGGTTTATAATCAATCGATGTATATAATAATTAAAACTTAATTAAGTATTGGTTATTAATAATTAATTTTATACACATAGGTACACATATATAGGTTTATAATCAATCGAGGCCGTGGGTAGCCTAGTGGTTAGAGCACCGGACGCCAGACAGGAAGGCATGGGATCGATGCTTGATGCCGCCAAATACCCTCCGAGTACACACGGGGTACGTGCTCGTTAAATAAGTGGGTCCGAACGTCTTGTGGGCTGAATCACGAGTGCAGGGGATTGGAGAATATTTCCCTCCCCTTCAGTTCTATGCCTAAATTGTGGAGGTGGAGATAGGTGGTGTCGCCATCTATTGTCCCTTCGGGGAATTTCTCCGAGCTAATTCGTACTGTCACCTGTATGGTGCTCAATGACAGGCGTTCTTCTAGCCCATTGCCACGATGAATTTCGTGGGCCTCGTTCTGACTACGTCAGACAGGTGGCATTGGCCACAACACACACAACAACATAATTAATCGGAAAAAAAAGAATCAAGGGTTTTGGGGTGGGTCCGGACCCGAGGATCCCCCCCCCCTCCCTTGTGTGTGCCACTGCTTGTATTTGGGATTTTGGTATCTCTTCATCATTAGTAACTATTAAATATTGCTTAGAAATATTTTAATAATCCCTAAAATATTTTTCAAGACTGACTTTTTTTATAATTATTAGGAAATTACTAAAGGAAGTAAAATTATATTATAAATAGATTTAAAAATCTCTATATTCCACATATGTTTTTAAATAGGAATGATTAAGAAGAAAGTTTACTAAATAAATAATAAAAAATGTTTTACGTTTAAAAAATTACTAATGTAGGTAATAGACACAGTACTAGAGATTCTTGATTTACAAATCACAGCAATCAAGCTTTAAGCATGGGGCATCAGCTTTGAGTGGTAAACAGAACGAAGAATAGCAAATCAGTGGCTCAAACAAGGGGGAGGGGGTCCTCGGGTCCAGATCCTCACAAAGCCCTTGATTTTTTTTTCTCGATTGATTATAATCCTATGTACATCGACGTAAAATTTAATTATTTGGTAGTAATAAATATTTTTTATTAATTAATGCTAATTATCTATTCAATAATAAATTTTTTATAGTTTCTTGTTCCCGAAAATCGACAAAATCAAAAGAATATGTTGGGTGGCGTATTAGAGCATGGTACAAGAATGATGAAATTTCGACCCTGGCTCCCCTCATGTAATACAAAAATGTGTAAAAGATGTATTCAAAAGTCTGATAAAAGATAAAACAAAAAATAATGATTTTACACAAGATACATATTTATAAATATCAAAAAGGAACTAAGCACAATAACGTTGATGAAATACAAATAAAAATGGTAAATAAGACAATTTGATTTAAACAGTAGAAATACAGATTATTTAAAAAAGTTTGCTGCAATGAAATATTCACCATGGTTATATGGCAAAAAATTGTGCATTTTCCCCTCGTAAATATATATATATATAACTTATATTTATTTTTTA
The DNA here is from genome assembly GCA_019973935.1 of Trichonephila clavipes. Lineage (NCBI taxonomy): Eukaryota > Metazoa > Arthropoda > Arachnida > Araneae > Nephilidae > Trichonephila > Trichonephila clavipes. Next base: position 687,637 of record BMAU01017962.1, on the reverse strand, counting down.
TATTTTCATAATACTTTTTAGACCACAATAAAAATTTACAATAAATTTCGTATAAATCCAACACACACCTTAATGTATAATTTCTAAGTTTCTGTTCACATATTCTTAAACAGTTTTCTTTAGATTGTGTGTTTGTGCGTGCAACTATTAGTTTTATGATTATCCTAAGAATTTCGAAGAAAAATAGAAGGAGGTCCATGAAGAAAATTCTTGTTTTAAAAGGGGACGATGTAGAAAAAAGTTTAAGAACCACTTGCGTAGAGAGTTTATATTTTTTTATCATCAAAATACATTATATTACTAAAGCTGCATTTAATAATATCAATAAATAGAAATTTACGCCAACTAGATGTTATGATCATAAGCCGAAAACAATAAAAATTATGAAATAATTTTATAACTTGCTTTTACATTTATTTTGGTCCATGACTATTTTATGTAGCAGCACATATTTATTACCAACTCTTTTAATTTATTTATTACCAGACAGTTTGGAATAAATAATTCTAGTCTTCAAATTGATGGGAAACCTGAAAAAAGAAAGTGAACGCTTGAAGAATGGTTTAAAATGTAATAAAAGCGAGTTTTTATGCAAATTCATCCTCAGTGAACACGGCAGAAAGCGCTCCCAGTGTAAAATATGCAAATCTAGATAATATTTTAAAGGCAGTTCGTGACCTACCTTATAAATCTCAATAGATTTATGATTCGCATCGTTTGAAAATTAATGTAATGCACAGAAATAGTTGAAAACTTTTTGAAAGTAGCATTTAATCAGCCGCGTTCTGATCAATCTAAGTTGGAATGATTTCGATACTTAAATCTCTCTCTCTATTTTTTAGCATTATAAAATTAAATTATTGTTTTGACTGTTTTTTGTTGAAAAGTACAGTTTCCTGAGTGATTGAAAATGTGAACGTCTCAATATTCAGCTACTCAATGGCTTTTGACGATGGACCTCGTATTTTTGAACCAGGATCGAGAAACGAGGGCGACACCTGAGCTAACAGTCTCCTCATCTAACTTCCCCACTACATCAATGGGAGGATTTTTGATGCATGGTGGATCTTCAGCGGTACTACTATTTTTCGCAGAATTTTCCAATTCAAATTTTATATTCTATGTATGAGAAAAGCGACTCACTCATCATGAGATAAGAATTGCAGACTTGAAATTTGGTAAGCATGTTTCTTTTGTTGAGTTGAGATCCGTTAAGAATCAGTTATTAGGAAATTGATTCCCATGGAGGTTGCAGGGGGTTATAAGGTCACATAGATTTAAAAAAAAAATCCGTTTTTGAGCGATTATATTTATAAACTTGACATCTGGTAAGCATTATTCGTTTGTTGAGTAGAGATCCACTAGGAATGGATTTTGCGGAAATCGACTCTGGGGAAGTTAATTGGGGTTTAAATGATGATTATGCTTTTTTTTTTAGAAATTACTGTCATTTTAAATCAAGAGATGAGTGTTATGATAAATACAACTCAAAAACAATATATAGCAGTGGTGCACACAAGTGGGAGGGGTTCTGGGGGTCCGGACCCCCCCAAAGCCCTTGATTTTTTTCCGATTGATTATAGTTCTAAGTTTATAGTACGCAAAATTTAATTAAGTAATTGTTATTAATGATTAATTTTATTAATTAATGATAATTATTTATTCAATAATTCGTTTTTTACTGTGTTTTGTTCCCGAAAATCGACAAAATCAAAAGGAGCATGATACAAGAATGATGAACTTTCGACCCCGGAACCACTCCCCCGCACCCCTCGAAAAATTCCTGCGTGCGCTACTGATATATAGTAATGTGACATCATAAAATCTAAGCGGGAAGATAACAGGTGGAAATTCCTAAAATTGTCACAATTATATTTTACTAATCTCGTACATGTAATTATTCGCTATCTTATTGTATTATGAATTTAAGCAAATTAATTGCATAAAAAAACTAAGAATAGTATTTTTATTTATTTTTCCGTCATAGAAGCCTCAATTATAGTTATTATTTATTAAAACTGATTAAAACGTATAAAATTTATTAAAATATTATTTATACTGTTACAGGAGATAACGTAAAAGGTTTATGCAAATGTTTACGAACTATTAGATTATTAACATCGCATTTCGGAGCAATACTAGTGGTACGGCCGCGAAACTTCTTAATTTTTAACCACGGTTAAGTGACGAAGATTTCCCCTTCACTGATAAAATCCACTGTTCAAATTTCCACACTACGTTAATGTGAGAGATTTTGAGTCTCGACAAATTTAACAATTTAACATTGTAGCCCAGAGCTTCTCAAAGTTTCAGTATTCGTGAACAATATTCAAAAATACAATACTTTGGTGCTAAGACTACGATACGGCTTTAATCTCGTAAGTGCCACCGACTTATATAAATGTCTCGTTCAGCCAAAGCATTAATTTCCTCGGACGTACATATACGTCTTTCCGAAGTACGATATTTTCTGTGCACTGGTATCCATAAAATTATTCCGAAGGCTTTGGAATACAATAAAAGGACCTTGACAATGTTTGCGAAGGATTTACTTATTTCAGATTCTTTGCTTCTGTATTCCTCCCAATAAAAATATTGGGATTTGGAAGTGAATCGCTTTACTTTTAATTGGCAGTTAAGAGATTGATTGTAAGCCGTACAAATTATCAAGATAAGAGTTAATTTTTGAATATAATTTTATATATGGCAATCCCAAGGGGTCACTGGTAATTATTAAACTTGCTCATAACTTAGTATTGTAAAATGAATCGTAAAATACATTGCGTAGCACCAGTGGCGCACACAAGGGGGGGGGTCCTGGGGGTCCGGACCTCCCCCCTCCCCCAAAGCCCTTGATTTTTTTCCGATTCATTATAATTCTATGTATATAGTACGTAAAATTTAACTAAGTATTTGTTATTAATGATTATTTTTATTAATTAAGGCTTATTAATTATTCAATAATTAATTTTTTACTGTGTTTTGTTCCCGAAAATCGACGAAATCAAAAGGAGCATGATACAAGAATGGTGAACTTTCGACCCCGGACCCCCCCTTGAAAAATTCCTGTGTGCGCTACTGCGCAGCACTGATACATTTATAAATGTAACGTATCAGTGTAAATGTGTATTTTATTTTTTATTATGTCAGAATGAATTTTTTTTGTTTACTTTTTGTAAATTAATAGTTTTTTAAATTATATTTTGTTTTCGACTTAACACACAATATGCTCGCCCCCCCTCGTAGAGTTGTCACTCCCTCGAAGGGGGGGGGACACAGTCTGAGAAGCGCTACTGTAGACCTCTACACCAGATCCGGAAAACAGAATTCGAATTATGTGAGTGAAGGAGTATTTATTGATGTCCTACTATAAAGCAGTGGTCTCCAACCCTCGGGCAGAGGACCGCTACCGGTACATGGATCAAATGGTACCAGGCCGCAAAGAGGTATTAAATTATTTCCATTTTGTTTTTATTGTGTTGTATTTCTCTCGGATTTGGACGATTTTCCATGGAAATCACTTAATATTCATTTTTTTTCCTGTGACTATTTTATTCTGAAAGCCTATTTGAATACAATTAAATTAAAATTATTAAACCAAAACAATCGAAAATTTAAATAATCAGCATCCCACTCTTAGCGGGCCGAAGTAAAATTATCAAATGTTGACCAGTCCACTACCATAATATGAGGGAGCAGTGGGGCTCACAAGAAGGGGGAGGGTCCATGGGTTCATCCCCTCTCTTAGTCCTTGATTTTTTTTCGGTTGATGATAATTCTATGTATATAGCACGAAACATTGAATAAAGACTATGTTATTACCAATTTATTTTATTAGTCAATTGTAATTCGGGTCGTGGGTAGACTAGTAGTTAGAGCATCGGACTCCAGACCGGATGGCCTGCGTTCGATGCCCGATGCCACCAAATACCCTCTTAGTACACACGGAGTACGTGCTCGATAAATCAGTGGGTCCAAAAATCTTGTGTGCGGTCACAGCAGAAATCATAGGTGCAAGAGGGCTGGAGAATATTTCCCTCCCCTCCAGTTCCACGAATAAATTGGGAGGTGGAGAGAATTGGTGTCGCCATCTATCGTAAAGAAGTCCAACCTCTTTCAGGCTCGGCAACTTTCATTCATTCCCTAATTATTATTTTAATAATTTACTTTTTACTTTTTTTTGCTCCCAAATTAGACAAAATCAAAAGAATATGTTTGGCATATATATCATATCAAGGTATGATACGAGAATGGTGGACTTTTGACCCTGGAACCCCCTTGAAAACTTTTTGTGTTCGCCACTGTCGGAGTACATTGCTATAAAGCAGAAGATCCCAAACTTTTTTGTCTCATAGACAGACTCCCTTGCCATGTTTTTCGGTTTGGGGTAGACCCCTGCTTAAGTAATATTGAATATTTGCGAATTTATTAACTTAAATGTGTTTATGACAGCTGTTACAGAGCTAATTACTTTAAAAGATTTAAATTTCTAATTGTAGTGAAGTATAGAGTTTAAAACTGAAGAAACGCGCGTGTTAATTTGAAATTTAAGTGATACATAAAATAACTGATTCAAAAACAAGTGTTTATAATGATAGGGATGAATCTGGTATGGGAATAACAAATTTTCAACATTTGTCATGAATCTTGTGAGGTTTAACCCTACATTTCCTCGGTTAGTAGTTTCTAGGCGACAGCTCCTTCTCACTAGGAAAAGCTATTAAAAACTTTCTCCAATATTCCATAACAGATATGTCTCTTTAAAGCCAAAATTACTGATATCCGCTTCTAAACTTTACTTAAATATCTATGTTACTTCCTATTTCGATCAGTTCCTCTTGTAATATATTTTTTTTTCAATGTAATCATAGGAATTCATTGCCTTCTGTGGTAATTGCCAAGTAAATGTATTTTCAAACCAAGTTTCAAAATTTGAATAAAGGAAATGAAACTAGGAAAATTCACTGCGTCCAATATTGGCTTAATTCTGGCAAGAAATGCTGAAAGGATGCTCCATGTTTTAATAAAACTTATTCTGTCCAGTAGCGCACACAAGGGGGAGTTCTAGGGGTCCAGACACCCCCATAGCCCTGGATTTTTTTCGTTTGGTTATAATCCTATGTATATATTACCTAAAATTCAATTATGTATTTGTTATTAATAATTAATTTGATTTATTAATGGGCTAATTATTAATTCAATAATTAATTTTGAATTGTTTTTGCTCCCCCAAATTGACAAAATCAAAAGAATATGTTTGGCGGCGTATTGGAGTATGATACCAAAATGGTAGACTTTCGACCCTGCCCCCCCCCCTTGAAAAATTTTTGTGTGTGCTACTGATTCTGTCACATAACTGAAAATTAGCCTCATTACATTTAGTAAATAAATCTGTTAAATAGGTAAAATATGGTTTCCATTTTATTAAATTTTCCTTTAAAATTAAAATCATGATCTGGTTAAATAAGAACAAATTCGTAGACCCCCTTTTACATCTCATGGATATTCAAATTGTTTTCTTGCTGTCGTAGATCCCTTACAGATCATCACAGACACTGGGGGTCTATATAGACCACTTTGGAAATCACTGCTATAAAGTAACGAAAGTTATATTGGCAAATGACCTCGTAATTTTGAACCGCGGTCAAATGACGATACCTGAACACACAGGCACCCCCTCTCAAAACTTCTACACCACGCCAATGAAAGAATTTTAAGCCTTGGCAGATTTAACGTGCATCACCTGCTCTACACGGTGGGTCTTCCGTGGCACTAGGGCTGGATTGATTGATTGATTGAATATTAACGTCGCACTGTTCAGCTACACGAGGGCTGGAACTCACATTCAGTAAACTCGCTCGAAATACGAGTTCGTAACCTTAACCATTAGGTTACCACGGTCATGTCATCAAGGCAGACATTTCAATCTAAATTTATTGCCATTCGTATCCTCTTAAAAGAAAGGGGTGGGAATGACGTAACTCTACCAATTGTTTCCTTCACACAACGCCTTATTACTTAAAAAATATAAATGTTCAATTTTTCTTAATCTCATCGTAAATATCACGTGACTTAAATAACCTAATTGCACGTCACAATCCATGATTTAAGAAACACTGCGTTCCTCGTGATGAACTAGCAAGGAATTTTTCTGAGAATGGAAATGCCATGCTTCTTCCAAACGTCAGCATTAGTGTTCGAGTGATGAAGCATCTATTTCGAAGAGCGTCTTTACTCACACTTAACAGAAGCGGCAAATCACCCTCAAATCTCACAAGGGGGCTTGGGGTAGGTGGGTTTATTCTTTCCGACTTCCAATTTGCTCGCCTGACGTCGATTCATCACGCTGATAAAAAGGCACCGGTACCACGTGGAGTGTCAACGGGGCCCTTTGGAATTGAGGGGAGGGGGAGGTTGCACTTGAAAAAGGACCTCGTGCTCACAACATCTGTGGATGAACATCACAAATTGCGACAAGACTCTCTGGAAGGGGTGGGAAGTCATTCCAATTGTGTTAAGCGGCACTTTCTCGAATTTTTGGGGAAATTGTGCCATTTTTCTTTTTTTTTTCTTTCTTTTCTTTTCTTTATCTTTTCTTTCCCTCAGCTGTCTCATTAGAGAGACATTTCTTTTCTTCAAGAGTTGAAGGTTCGGTTTTCTTTCTTCTTTTCTTTGATATTGGATACGTAATCAAAGGAAGGAAGGAGGGTTTTTTTGTTGTACGAATTTTATATCATTCCATTTATTTCAATTCCATTTATTTTAATTTTATATTCATTTTATACCATTTAATAGATTTTTTTTACAAAAAACAAATAAATAAAATGAAAGCATTTATATATATGACACAGAAATCTAGACAAGATACATAAATAAAAATCTGCTTGAAATTAGAGCTCTGCTTTTTACCAAACTTTATTTATTTTCCTTTATTCCATTATAACTATTTTATATTATTTGATTCATACCACACAAAGTATTATACTTACCTGTTAGTTTATTAATAACTAAACCATCCACTGTCTGCTAATTAGATGAATAGTTCTTTCCATTGTTATATATAATGATTTATAAATCTTTTCAACTAACTTGCTTTTTTCCAATCATTCGATATTTAGTAATCGACATAGAATGAATGCTAAATGTATATTTCTTATTCTCTTCAATGTTTAATGATTTTAACAATACATTTTGAATCGAACGAAATTAGTATTCCAGGGCTTCAAACCGGAACAGAACCGAAAATCAGAAAAAACCATTCGTTTAGTCCGGACGAAAACCCCCCCAAAAATATTGGTTTATTTCAGCTCGATGTATCTTCAGCCTTTTGTAACTGTAACCAAATCAATGTTTTCTAATTTAATGTCAACCATTTAATTGTCACCACTACATGTACATTTTTTGCTAATGATAGAATTATATGTTTAGTATACATAAAATCAAATTGTTCTCATTCGGAACTGAACCGAAAACTGTTATTTTTGGCGGAACGAAAACCGGAACTGAACCGATATATATATATATATATACAGTGGCGCACCCAAGGGGGTGTCCTAGGGGTCAGGACCCCCAAGCCCTTGATTTTTTTCCCAATTGATTATAATTTTAAGTATATAATCCGTAAAATTTAATTAAATATTTGTTTTTAATGATTAATTTTATTAATTAATACTAATTATTTGTTCAATAATTAGTTTTTTACTGTTTTTTGTTCCCTCAAATCGACAAAATCAAAAGGAGCATGATACAAGAATGGTGGACTTTCAACCCTGGACCCCCCCTCTTGGAAAACTTCTGTGCGCTATTATATATACACTGCTCAAAACAATTAGGAGAGCAAGCAAAAAAGTGAAGAAAACCGTGTGAGACTGCCACGTATTGGCATGCAATGCATAGTACACGCGTATCAATGCTCAATACAGAAAAAAAAAAAGACGTAAAAAATTTGGAATTAAGCTTTAATTCTTTGAAAATATGGAAAAAACATGAAAAGATGATTTAGGGCAACAATTTGGTTACATGTAAACGATAAAAAAAAGGTACTGTTTAGAAATGATGCATGAGTTTTAAAAGGGCGTGTGGTCTCCTCGAACAGCTAAGACTGCTGCACACCTGTTTGCCATGGATGCGATGAAGTTATCGATCAGACTTTGGGGAATACTGTTCCACTCCTCAAGAAGTGCAATCTCCAAGTCTCGGACAGTAGCAGGCGGCCTTGGTCGAGCAGCAATGCGTCGTCGGAGCATGTCCCAAACATGCTCGATTGGATTCAGGTCAGGAGAGCACGCTGGCAATTCCATACGCTGTATTGTTTCAGCTTCAAGCATGTTCTCCACCAGATGAGCTCTATGCGGTCGGGCATTATCATCCTGGAAAACAATGGAATCTCCAATGGCTCCAGGGTAAGGGATGACATGAGGTCGAAGTATCTCGTCTGCATACCTTCGACCAGTCAAAGTGCCATTCCGAATGATATGCAGGTCCGTACGTCCGCCTATGCTGATTCCACCCCATACCATCCAACCAGCTCTTCTGTATTGTGACCTTTCACGGACGAATGCGGGGTTATTTCGAGTGCCCCTGTCCCTCCATACAAGAACACGTCGGATGTCACACTCTAGACTGAATAGGGACTCGTCTGTAAACAGCACTTGGCTTCAATCATGTTGCTCCCAATCTCGATGTTCAGCAGCCCATCTTCTTCGAGCCGCACGGGGGCGTGGGGTCAACGGAATGCAGACCATTGGCCTACGTGCATAGAGCCCTCCCTCATGAAGCCAATTGCGTACTGTTTGGCTGGACTCCTTTCGTCCTGTTGCCAAGAGCAACTGTCTTTGCAGCTGCGTAGCATTCTCTGTTCTGTTTCGACGGGCTGTTAACTGTATATACCGGTCATCAGTTGATGTAGTGGCGCGTGGCCGACCTGTCCCTGGTCGACGTCTAACATTTCCTGTTTCTTGTAATCGATTCCACAGCCTTGCAACAACACTTCTGGCGACTCCAACAGCGTCCGCGACACCACGTTGTGTTTGCCCGGATTCCAGTCTGCCTATAACACGCCATGCCATGGATTCAGGTAAATCACGTTGTTGAGACATTTTCAAGTAACCTTGTCTCAAAAAAAAAATACTGCACAATCGAATTTCACAGTCACGGCAATAAAACAGACGTTTCTGCAACATCCCGATTTCTGCCCTTATCTCCTTTTTCTGGTTTTTAACGTCATGAACTTTGATTTGCATATAAAGTTTTCTTCTACCGTTTCTTGGTAGGCTTTACATTGTGGATAATTCATTTTATGTTACTTATTGGTATACATCTTCGCTTACTTTTGTTAAAATCATGTGCTCCCCTAATTTTTTTGAGCAGTGTATATATATATATATCATGTATTTTAGAAATTCTTGGATTGACAGGAGAAATGCGACATGCAGCCGTTTATCATATTATATTTTATGTCAAAATTCAGTAAAGCAGTCTGCACTCCAAGCCATGACAAAACGAGACCTCTTTCAGCGTTGATCAGCAGCGAGTGAGTCGTTAAGACACGTGTCTTCTTAAGTCCGCGGAAAATAGGAGTCAAAGTTCTTATGCGGGAGGTGGGTTGAGTTGTCCTGGTAGAAAGTTTACCCCAACTGACACTTGAAGGGCTGGGGATTCATCACACACACACACATATATATACATATATATTAGTTGAACCGGAACCAAAAAAATTACGGGTCAAAACTTGCAATGTTCTTTTTTCAATAATTAGTATCTAAATTTAAATTTTGAATGCATAGTTAGTGTTTTATGTAGATACTGAATTTGAGAATGGTGGAAACAATTCAGATTTTCAATCCCACTCTTTTATGTCAAAATAATAATAATGAGAAGATTTTTAAGCAATAAATAATTAAGAAAGGATGATTTTTTTTATTCTAAAGTCAATTACTTTTTAATATAGCTTAATAGAGAGAAATTCCGTTTTTTTTTCATTCCAATTATTCTTTGAATTTTTCTCAGCGATATTTTCAAAGTAGAAGTTGAAAGGTCTGGATGTTTTGCATCACTTTCACAAAAATGCTGTACTTTTCATATGAAGTAAGTTATAGCATTTATCATGGTACTTATTCCAAAGGATATTAAATGATGAAGATAATGTGATATAGTTGTAGATAGTTAATAGGAAAAAAACCACAAGAACAACATACTTTTTAAAATCAGTCTATAGTAGAAAAAATAGAAAAATAAAAGCTTCAGGAGGATTATTACTGCAAACTTAATCTACTTAAGCTGAGATGATCTTTTCATAAAAAAGAAAAGACCCCTTCTTTAATTGGCTCTGTTTGATTCTGGATGCTAAAGTGCATATTTACAACAAAAAAATAAAGGAAGAAAAAAAAAATCTATCTAATACTTAGTCATAACTCAAAGAAAAATATTGGATGTATCATCTAGTCCAGTGCCCCGCAACCTTTTTATCGCTGCGGACCGGTCAACGTTCGATAATTTTACCGCGGCCCTCTGAGGGTGGAAGACAGGGATTGTTTATATTTTAGATTGTTTGATTTAACAATTTTAATTTAGTTACATTTAAATATGTCTTCAGAATAAAATATAGCTACACCAAAAATGAATAAAAGTGATTTAACGCGGAATATAAAGTGATTTCCGTGGAAAGTTGCGCAAATCCGAGAGAAATGCACCACTTTAAATAAAATGGCAATAGTTTAATGCTCTTTAGGCGACCCGGCACCATTTGATTCACGGACCGGGGTTGCGGATCACTGATCTAGTCCAATAATTAAAAATTACTTGCAACGATTATTCTAATACTTTCAAATATGAAATAATTAAAAACTATTAGGAAGTCGTTAATTGTTCAGCTTAAACTGAAATAAGGAAAATTTTTAAAAACTGTGAAAATGATTATTCTTATTTATTATATTCTTCAAAAAATAATAGTATCATCATGGGTTCCGTAAAATCTCTCTCGTCCGCCGGTTAATTACATACCTCTCTATATTTAAAAGAATTTTAAACTTTCTACAGTATCAGTTGATTAAAAGGAGAGCAGAAATTCCTTCAGAAACCTCACTCATTTCAAACAGAAATTTGCAGAACATTACTACGAGTAAAAACGAGAAGGAAAATAACATCCAATACGGGGTGCGTAAACGCTACAATTGAGATTCAAAATTTTTTTCAATATCTAACTTGCAAGACAATCCCTAAAAGTTAATAAAATGGCTATGTAAAAATGCTGTTAATAACAATTATGAAAACATTAAGATATTGATTTATATTTCCAATGTCGGTTTGTGGATTAGATACATATATATTGTTACGAATTTTGTGTAAAATAGAATAAATAATCTTTGTTTGGATGTGTAATGCCTTTATATCACTATGTTATACTTAATTAATGTTAAAATTGTAATATTCGCAAGCAACACTGTCCCTTACGTTATAATGGCGATTCAATGAGAACTTGGCAAAATCTTAGCAATATAGCCTAGTTGGCATCGTTTTTGGCGTTCAATTTGGCTACTGGTGACCATTTTGGCAACTTGGTGAGTGTGTTGGCGACCATTTTTGGCGAGTTTGGGACCCTCTGGATTCTTCTGGAAATTAGTTTCCCGATCTATGTTTAAGCGGATTTTTCTCGAAAGATCCGCGACGCATATAAATAGGGAGACGCTCGGCGAGCTGGTTTTGACAAGCGAATAGTCAGTATTGTTTTGACTTCCGATTAGTAGACTTGCCTTGAACGTGATTATTGATTAGCTCGGCTGTGCTTGTGAATAATCTTTTACATATGTGTATTTTAGACACTGATAATTGTGTCCGAGTACTGTTGAAGGTGTGAAGACCTTCTGTGAGATTAATTCTGTGAATATTGCTGCTGGTTTCCTGTATTTCAAGGATTTGATTTTCGTCAATAAATTCGCATCGCTCTTAAAGAATTGTCTTTTTCTTTGTGACTTATTTGCATAAAATCCTGGAACCCTGATCAACGTAACAATATTTTTTTCTCTGATATTTTTTGACATGATTCACTCTTTTAAGTCACATGAGGTAGGAAACTTATCTTTTGCTCTAATCCTTTATTCAAAAATAAGACACCTCTGGAGAGACGATAAATAAGTAGATATTAAAGAGCTGGCCTTTAGGACGGGCCGTTATTGTTTTTTGGTAAGTGTGTAACGGATCTGCTACTAATACTCTCGGGAAAAAGATTCTTTAACTGTGATTTTTGTTTAAAAACCGCTTTCTGCAGAAATGACTTGAACTATCTTCTAACTTCTATTCAAGTGTCAGTCGTTGAGTATGCGAGTTAAGGATTATACATTGGTCGTTAAGGTATCCGACTACGTTCGGAGCCGTGATTTTAAAAAAGCGCATAAATGAATAATTTTCATGATATTTAGTGTCACTTAGATTACAATATATGTATAAAATTGTTTTAAGGACATTATGACAAAAAAAAATTATTTAAATTCAATATTTCGGCAAAAAATTAACTTAGAATAACCTTTTTTTCAAAATGTTCTCCTTTTGTGAAAAAGGCTTCTATTATAATAATATTTTGCCTGTATATAGCTCAGACCTCTGTACAGAGGCTCAACTATGATTTTTGAAAAATTCACATTATTTTCAGAGTTACAATCCATTGAAATAATTATCGGCGTTTTTTTCTTAAAATTTCTCCCCTCTGTTGTCGTAAAACATGGATAAACCCACTTCTAAGTTATATATTTCAAAAATCATAGTTGAGCCTCTGTACAGAAGTCTGAGCTATGTACAGGCAAAATATTATTATAATAGAAGCATTTTTCACTAAAGGAGAATATTTTGAAAATGGGTCATTCTACGTTCATTTTTTGTGAAAATATTGTACTTAAATAATTTTTTATTGTAATACTATTCTTAAAACAATTTTATATACATTTTCTAATCTAAGTGACCCTAAATATTATAAATATTATCCACTTATACGCTTTTGCAAAATCACGGTTCCGAACGTAGTCGGATACCTTAAGCTGAAATCCAAGTGTTAGTAAACAGCGACAGGTGGTCGTGCATCTTAAGGTTAATTGCCGACGGAGAATCCACCAGGAAAGGGTTAGGTAATCAACCTTGCAGCTCACCATGTTGTCAGGACTCTAGCAGGATCATACAAGGAGTTGCCACTCCAGATAAGTACCGTCCATAATTTAGTTATCTGATTACGGTTAGGATTTCATATTGCACCCAAAGTAAAGCTATAAAAGTGCTTCGTAAAGTGCTAAAAATTAAATAAAATTAGTTATTTTATGATCATTTCTGCTTCTTACTAGAACTCTCACACACCCGTGACTTTCGGGCCGTGACATGTGTACCTGAAAATATAAGATAACATGGGATCCGTGAAAACAAGACAAAGTCGCGCACACAGGAATTTTTCAAGGAAGGCGGGTCCAGGGTCGAAAGTTCACCATTCTTGTATCATGCTCCTATTGATTTTGTCGATATTCGGGAACAAAAATCAGTAAAAAACTAATTATTGAATAAATAATTTTAGCATTAATTAATAAAACTAATCTCTCATTAATAACAAATATTTAATTAAATTTTACGTACTATATATATGCTTAGAATTATAATAAATCGGAAAAAAATCAAGGATTTTGGTGGAGGGGGTCCGGACCCCTAAGACCCTTGTGTGCACCACTGGAGACATACAATATCATCCTACTGGAAAGGGTGTAGGGGTATGAACAGTAGAGAACGTTTCGAGCTGAAAAATTCCTGTGTAGCTTGGGCAGTAGTCTTCAAACTTTGTCGACTTATAGAACTCTTATAAATACAAGTGATTTCAGAGAACGAACAGGGAGGTCTTAAGGAATAGGCCAACTGGGCTTAGGGCCTCGGCCACATTAGGGGCATCGTCTCGTTCTCGATTCAACCTTAATAAAATCATTATTCGAATAATTTCAACGGTCAAATGTTATTTCCGGTTCTATTCTCAAAAAAACTGAGAATTTTGGATACGTCAACTGGCCACACGTGATGACCATCGTCCACGTAAAGGCTAAGGGCCTAGACTCACCACCATTACTCATGCAGTTAAAAGGCTGCAGTCGGTCCAGCTGATTTGTGCGATTGTAAGTCATGCCCATTTATTTGTTTCGGGTTAATGTTTGAAGGAGTATTTGAAAACGTATGCTGTGTGTGTGTGTACTGTCTATTTTTATGGGTCATGGGTGGTACCTACATTTGTGTAAGGGGCCCAGGGCCTACTTGTGAGTAAGGACTCAAGGCTTCAAGAAGTCTTAAGAAGTATCAGAGAACGAATGTATTTTATAATAATGTTTGAAGTAGATCAACATGATATAGGTATTTTATGTAAAAACAGCTTTTTCTCTTTACAGCTAAAATTCTTTTCAAATTCAGTTAAAAAAGTTAAATTTTAAAGTTCAGTTCACAGTAAAAAACTGTTAAAATTCTTTAATGAGAAATATAATACTTTATTTTATTAAAAAATTTTAACACTAAGTTAATGTAATTTACTCGTTAATAGTGTTAATTAGTGCTCTAGACGTCGCCTTCCCTTGCATTATATTTAGTGATTGCGATGTGTAAGCTTTTATTTTTTTTTACGCACGCTGTAAAATTGCTGAGGAGGATATCTCTAGTCGCATGTCATATTTTGTGTTTAATTTGTTTCTATATTTCGTTTTTCTTGCCGCATACATTGTGAAAGATTTTTCCTTATATTATAAGGTGACCATTTTCTTTACTATGAAAGGGAGGACGAAAAATTTAAGGAAAAATTACAACTTAAATATATGAAACGTTTTATTAATTCAAACAAAAATATGCTAATTACGCTATTATCTTAAATGAGTATTCCCCCATTGAATGAATTTATGTTTTGTAAGCATATCATTTTTTAATATATCGGATATAGTTCGGGCAAAAAATATCCTCCTTGCTGAATTTTGCGGTAGCTAAAATATTAACATTCAATTTTGATTTCACACTAGTCACACTTCACAAAAAATCATTACCAACTGAAAAAAACTGTTTCAATTGCTGCATTAGTTCCAGGGCAGCACAACGTAAATTCAAAAAGAATAACTATATTTTTACTTAGAATGTGTTCATTTTTCAAAAATGGTTAAGTATTTCAACCCATCTTTTATCAATTTCAGCATGTTGATGTTCCAATTGTTTCAATTTATTACAATTTAAATGTACATTCAGTCTTCCGATTTCATAAAACAAACCATTGTCAACGATTTTAAAAAAATATCAGGCATTTCTTTTGATAGAAAAATCAACACTGTTTTCTATAGTTTCACAGTTTAAGTACACTGCATACGGATTAGTCGTCGGTGCAATTGAGATGGGTCACTATTTCTAAGTAGATGTGAAAAATGGGTTTTTAAGCAGGATCATTGCAAAAATGTAAAAGGAATATTCTGGGACGTCTCAAGATTTCTTGAGGTCCTTGGTTCTTACGCAAAATCTCTTCAGGGGCTCACCTTCTCTAGGTGAGTACGAGTGTCACAATCCCGAGGTACCCTAGTGATCTTTTCCTTTTCCCAAGGGGTTTGGTAAACACGGGTTTCACGAACCTGGGGTACCCTAGTGATCCTTCTCTATTTTTGAAACTCCTTCTTGTCATTCAATTTATCCTTTCTTTCTTTTCCCGTCTTGATCACAGATTTTCTCAAATGTTTGGCGCAGATTTGGCTCTTGCGCCATAAAATTTCACATTCACTCACTCTTACGCAAAATTAGACCCTGAGCCCTCTCTTACCATTAGCGCACACAGGAATTTTTCAAGGTGTGTGGGGGGGATCCAGAGTCGAAAGGGGACTGGGGAAAGTCGAACTGGGAATTTAACTATATGTTAAATCATGCCAAATGGTAACAGTGGCAAGACTGCATTATTATGTTACATCAGGGCCGGCTCTAGCAGTTCTGCCGCTCCGGACAAAAATGGAAAATGTCGCCCTTCCCTCTCTCTCTCTCTATATATATTATTTTAAGTCTTAAGAAATTCAAAATAATTTGAAATTAAGGACGTAATTACCTGTTAGTATTTCAAACGAATGAAATGAAAGAGAAGGAATCATCTATTTAAGCAGCCCAACTTCTTCGAAAAATAGTCTCCTAATGGTGGGGATCACAAGCGTTTGTTTTAGTTTATAATAACTACACTCAAGACTAAAATAAAGCGTCTCCTGTGGCTCTATCTACCCAAATCTCTTATTACCCTTGTCCCCTTTTGATAAGCTGAAACCGGACATCGTAAGAGTGATAGGAATGTCAATTGTGACCTCACTCCGGGATGGGGAGAAAGTTACTAGTTAAAGATGTGTAAACATATAAAATTTTATGCTCTAACATATACTCCCGCTTCAAACCCTTCAAGTTTGAACATAAAAGTAAACTGTCTTTAAATATACAGAGTACAAAATAAAAAAATAAGATGCGTTAAATGAAATACAAATTCACACCCAATAACATTTCAGAAATTATATCAAATTTTTTGTAAAAAAAAAAAAATTTTTTTCTTTAAAATTTGATCCAAATCCCGCCCTTAAAAATTGTCCGGCCCTAGAGCAGCCCCTGGTTACATCCATCGTCCGTATCTAGGCCTCGGCGTATTAACATGCACCACCATTTAGTCAAAAAATGTCTGTCGGCCGAGCTTGTTGGTGACATTATAACTCATGCCAGTAGCGCACACAGGAATTTTTCAAGAGTGGAGTCCAGCATCGAAAGTCTACCATTCTTGTATCATGCCCCTTTTGATTTTGTCAATTTTCAGGAACAAAAAGCAGTAAAAAACTAATTATTGAATAAATAATTAGCTTAAACTAATAAAATAATCATTAATGACAAATACTTAATTAAATTTTACGTATTACATACTTAGAATTACAATCAATCGAAAAAAAATCAAGGACTTTTTTTGGGGGTCCGAACCCCTAGGATTCCCTCTTCTGTGCGCCACTGGCCCCTACGCAAAAGTAGGTCCCTTCACAAATGTAGGCCCCACCTACGACCCATAACAGTAGACAGTAGCGCACACAGGAATTTTTCAAAGGGGGGTATCCGGGGTCGAAAGTTCACCATTAATAAAATTAATCATTAATAACAAATACTTAATTAAATTTCACGTACTATATACTTAGAATTATAATCAATCGAAAAAAAATCAATGGCTTTGGGGGGTGTCTGGACCTCCAGCCCCCCCTTGTGTGCGCCACTGATAGTATATACTACATAGCATGTGTTTTGTCAAATACTAGTACAAACACAGAACAAATAAATGTGTATGACTTACAATCGCACAATTCGGTACAACCGACTGCCGTCTTTTGACTGACTAAGTAATGATGGCGTATGTTGGTAGGCCTATGTAGGGAAAGTACTCCCCCCCACAACTTCCCTTTCTGACAGTCAGCTGACGCGTCAGCCGGCGATCCATCAACCGGTTCCTTGAGCCGGTTTCCCTCCCCCCCTATCAAAACAGTAGAAGAAGCCTAAATCATATAGGCTGGCTCTTGGGCAAAAGATATATGCCAGGCGGGACGACGGTTATCGCATGTAGCCAGTGGACTTATTGTCCAAAATTCCAAGTTTTTTGGAGAATACGACCGGGGAAAAACATTTGACCGTTGAAACTATTCAAATCATGACCTTATTAAGGCTGAAGCGTGAACGAAACGAGTCCCCCATTGTGGCCGAGACCCTGGACTCGGGCCCAGTTAGCCTCTGTCTGAACACGTCCCTGTGAATATCAGAAATCTAGAAACGCATCAACCTTTCAACACTGGTAAGGACGGGAAATAATCAGACGGGTGACAAGAATTTAGTAGTTCGAGATAGCAACAGAGCCTCAAAATGCTACAAATTTTTATGTTGGGCCATAAAATAGTATTATCTTGAGTATTCCTTAAGAGTTTTAGAAGCTGAAGGTCCAATGGAGTATCTTTGATGACTGTAAGATACAAAGATATGCTCCACACCTGGCTTCAACAACACTGCCATTGAATCGATGACAACTGGAAATATATTGATCGATATCAATTGTACTGGCCTGATGGATATGGACAGGCATGAAGAAAACCCCATGAAGCCATGAACCCCGGATGTCAAGGTGGATTGTTCATGCTGGTAATGCCTCTATTATTTAAAGGGGCGTGTGTCTGCGAGATGATTTAGTAAAGAGTGTTTTTTTTCCAGGTATAGAAGTTTAAGTTGGCATTACTTTCCAAGATGGCGACCGATTTAACAGCTGTCAAGTGATTTATTCTCAGTTTGGTTTGGCAATTCATCAAAACGATCATCAAGCAAGGCGTAGATTCGTCGAATGGGCCCAAAACGAGATTGCCGTTGTTCCCGATTTTCATAAGCGAATTTTGTTGAGCGATGAAGCGCACTTCTGGTTGAATGGCTACGTCAACAAACCAAACTGCCGCATTTGGAGTGAAGCTAATCCACAAGTGTATGTCGAAACACCGTTACATCCAGAAAAACTGACTGTTTGGGGCGCTTTAAGGGCTGGTTTAATCATTGGTCCGTACTTCTTCAAAAACGATGAAGGCCACAACGTTACAGTCAATGGTGATTGGTAGAGAGCCATGATTACTAACTTTTTCATTCCTGAATTGAACAATCATGATGTCCAGGAGCTGTGGTTCCAACAAGACGGCGCAACATGTCACACAGCTCGTGCCACAATCAACTTATTGAAAGACACGTTTGGTGACCGCCTAATTTCACGTTTTAGACCTGTGAATTGGCCATCAAGATCTTGTGATTTAACACCGCTAGACTATTTTCTGTGGGGCTATGTAAAGTCATTGGTCTATGCGGATAAGCCACAAACGCTCGATCATTTGGAAGACAACATTCGCCGTGTTATTGCCGATATACGGCCACAAATGTTGGAAAAGTCATCGAAAATTGGACGTCCAGATTGGACTACATCCGAGCCAGCCGTGGCAGTCATATGCCAGAAATCATATTTAAAATGTAATGCCATAAGATTATCTTTCGAATAAAAAAAATTCATGTCAAACGAATAATACATCGTTGTTTTATTGCAATTTAAAGTTCTATACCTCTAAAAAAACACCCTTTACCTCTTTTAATGTACAGATGATTTAGGAAAGTGACCTATACGTAAGTATTGTCTCCGAGCGCTGAAAATCCTGTATGCTCTGCGTGTATTCCGATGGGTTTGGACAATTCAACAGATAAACGTAGAAACATACATGTTGCTAAGGCCCTTCAGTGCTTTTCCGTTTTCAGATTCCTTCGTTGACCACCTAAATTCCTTGACGGTATCATACACTTTTTTTCTTTCTTTTGAGGGGTTATATACTGTACTTTGATTCCAAATTGGATGAGCTTCAGGGACAGTGTGATAGCTATTGACCTTTGTCCACGTTGGGTAAGGTTGTGACATACGAAACTGACTTAAATTTTGGAACTGTTTAGTACGGAAGGTCAGAAGTCCAACCTTTAAAGCAGTGATTCCCAAAGTGGTATATATAGATCCCTATGGGTCTATGATGACTTGCAAGGGGCCAACGACAGCAAGAAAATAACTTGGGGGTCCATGAGGTGTAAATGAGGGTCTACGACAGTTCTCATTAAAAAAGCAGATCGTGATTTTAATCTTAAAAGAAAACTTCATCAAATGGAAACTAGATTTTTCCTATTTAACACATTTATTTAATGAGGCTAATTTGCAGTTATCTGATAGCATAAATTTTATTAAAACAAGAACCCTCGCTTCAGCATTTCTTGCCAGAATTAAGCTAAAGGAGTATAATATTGGACGTAACGAATTTTCCTAGTTTCTCAATTGGTCACAGATAATCTCCCAGGAAAATGATTAAATTCCCCTTATTCAGATTTTGAAACTAGGTTTGAGAATTCATTTACTTGGTAAGTACCATAGAAGGCAATAAATTCCTATGGTCTCATTGAAAAAAAAAATGTCATATTACAAGAACCGATCGGAATAGGAAGTAACGGAGTAAAGTGTAGAAACGGATGTCAGCAATTTTGGCTTTAAAGAGACATACCTGTTATTTACCTCGAATTATGGAGTATTTCGGAAAGCTTTTAATTGCTTTTTCTAGTGAAGAGTTTCAGCACGGTTGTCAGCAGGTCACTACTAACTGAGGAAATTTAAACCTGACAAGTTAAACATTCAAAATCCCTATCATTATAAACATTTGTTTTTTAATCAATTATTTTATGTATCACTTAAATTTTAAATTAATTAGCATATAGGTTTCTTAAGTTTTTAATTCTATTCTTCACTACAGTTAGAAATATATATCATTTAAAGTAAGTAGCTCTGTACCAGCTGTCATAAACACATTTAAGTGAATAAATTTGCAAAAATTCAATACTACGTAAGCAGGGCTCTATCTCAAACCGAAAAACATGGCAAGAGGTCTACGAGACAAAAAAAAGATTGGGAACTTCTGCTTTAAATGTTAAAAAATACTTCCTGTTTGTAACTACCATCCTAAAATGGCTGTCGTCTTGAAACGATGGATTTCTTTCGGGAAAAATATATATTTTCATATTTCATAGCAAAAAAAAAAAAAAAAAATGTTTCCTGAAATAAAATTTTTTGGATGAACCATTTCCCTTCCCGATTTACATTTCTTGTTAAAGTTATTTTCCTTTATCTTTAGGGTAAATTGTAGCAACTTTTTCACTATGCCTCACTGAAGTGATATGATGTTTAAGAAGCAACGAAAATGCATAAAGTTGTTTTAATTATAAATTTCACTTATTCCTTCTACAATGCTTTGCTCAATATACCCCCTATAGAAAAGAAAACCTTCATAAAAAAAGAGGTAATTTTAAAGAAAATTATTGATTGTAAGGATATTATGAAACTTAAATTTAGTTTGTAATGTGCTGTTTCGAATGTGACAAAATATGGGGAAAAATTATGAAATTCATCTATGTATTGTGTGCAAAAAATGTCGAAATTTTTTATATTCGCTTTTTTCAGCCGTTTTTAAGTACATTTCAAACAAAAAAATTTAAAAGACAGAAATAAAATTTTTGATTTTGATGTATGTGTTGATTAGTTTGGTGATGAACCTCAATATCTTGAACCATAGACAAAAGAGACAAAGACGACACCTCATCTGGCTCCCAAATCTCCTAACTTTCATACCAAGCAAACGTAACAACTTTGAGCCTCGACAGATTTGCCCTTTTTACATTACTTTTCTTAAACGGCACCAATACGAGCTCACGACTCGTTAGAAGCAACCGGAAACGACTTCACGACTATAACCCCTCGGTGAACCCCTTCCAGTTTTGCCGAAAATTCAATTCAGGTGAGGTGCATGAGCAGATGTTCCGATCAGAGGTGAGTCTGACTCAAAACCTCCAGTGTTTAGCTCCCAAGTAAGCTTGGTACTCATTTATTAACTCACTGAAGAGATGAAAAGCTGAGTCGGCCTTGCCCAGACCGGGATTTGAACCCCGTACCTGTGGCGTGGAAACACGATTACACTACCACTAAGCCACCGGGCTTTTCATGCTGTTCTTACTGTGGTATTAATCCAAAACAAATAAACATTAGATTGAAAGAAAAAGGAAAATATTATCAAAAAATAATAAATTGAAAAGCAATATAAGGAACAATCAACCCCTTAACAGGTTTACCTGTACATTGTACGGGCTACTGAAAAATGGAAGCAACTGGCTTCTATGTACACTGTACCAACACTGATATTTTCTTTATTTCTTTGATTTGTACGTATTTTTAATTCTTATGGTGATATTATTTAGAGCTAGGTGTTTTGAAAAGGTCATGTCGTTTAACTGTGGAACTGAAATGCTTTTCCTCTATCATCTCCTTTGAGGTGAAGACGGAAATTTTTCTTTGATGAAGGTAGGAGTTTTTTACAAAAACATTTTTTTGTGAAAGGATTAATTAAATTTGGATACAGATTCAGAACAATCTGCTGATTATTTGGATCATTATTCAAGGGAGCACCCCCCCATTTGAGAAAGTATTAAAACAAAAAAGTTTCTTAAATGTATGAAAAATTAAAATAAATGCTTCCATTTTCTTATTATATTAAGTATAGTGTTTAATTTTATACTGTTACGAATTTTGTGCAAAGTGTAAATAATGTATATTCGGATGTGTAATGCATCTTACTCTAAACTATATTTATTTTATGTTAAAATTGTAATATTCACAAGCAACGCCGTCCCTTACGTTATAAGGGTGATTCATTGGGAACTTGGCGAAATCTTGGTGATAGAGCCAAGTTCGCATCATATTTGGCGACATTGGTGAGTTCGGGACCATCTGGATTCTTCTAGAAATTTGTCGAGAAATTCACTAATGTCACGCTCTATGACGCAAGCGGATCTTTCTGGATGTTTCGGTTGGGTCTATAAATAAAGCGGTGCTTGCTGCAGCGGGTAAGTCTTGTTTCAACCGTCTGATTAGTGAGTATTGTTTTGACTAGCGATTAGTAAACTTGCTTTGCATGATAATTGATTAGCTCAGCTATGCTTGGGAATAATCTTTTACATACGTGTATTTTAAACACTGATAATTGTATTTGCGTGCTTTTGAAGCTGTGAAGACCTTCGTTGAATTTTGTATTTAACGGATTTTTTTCTCGACGATAAATTCTCATCGCTCTTAAGAACTGTCTTATTCATGGCGACTGATTTGCATAATATCCCCGAACCTGGATCTACGTAATAATGCAATAAAAAAAATTTGCCCTTTTCGGAAACATTTTGGGTAAAAAAATTGACCGGGCCACATACATATGATAGATATTTCACGGGGCCACACCCTGAGGATAATAGGGAAAAAAACACTATAAGACCAAAGCAACGAAAGATTAAAACTAATTTTTCTAGCTCTTACTTTAATACTACTTTACTACTTACTTTAATACCTTTCTATCAAACACACACAACAAATATTTTTGCATCTTTCAATGAGTTATGGGGATAGTTTCGATTTTCTTTCATCCATGACAAAGTCCTTTGTTTACATTCTACTATAAACAAGTAATAAAAAAAATTTTTTTTAAAGTCAATTCCTACTTAGATCAACAAAGAAATTAATTATTAATAACAAATACTTAATTAAATTTTACGTACTATATGCATAGGAATCTAATCAAACACAAAAAGATCAAGGGCTTTGGGGGGTCCGGACCCGAATACCCCCTTGTGTGCGCCACTGCTGCTATCCCATTTGCGTCCTCATTTACACATCTCAGCTTCAACTTTACCTTCTACAATATAATCTCTTTTACTTATAAATTCTGAAAAAGATACGCTATATACAGACTTTACTTCACATTTTATTAATACGAGAGCAAGTCATTAAGTAAGTGACTAAAGATAATAATAAAAAAAAACAAGTAATATAAAAAAAATTAAGTCAATTCCTACTTAGATCAAAGAAATATTTTATTTTAGCTACTTTTTATTAAATAGTTACAATTAATATAAATATGTATATTCATATGACAGAATCACAACATTAAGTGGTAATTAATTTTTATCAATTATCATTAAAATATCGTATTGTCATCCAAAACAATCGTGTATATAAAGTTTCAGTTCAACTGAATGCTTTAAAACGTGAGAAAAAAAAAAAAACCTTTTCAAGTTTTGACACAAGCTGTCAAAAATGATGCCAACGTGACTGTATTTGTAATTCTTTAAATAATTAGTTTTAATCAATTAATTTTTATTAATTATAATTAAATTATCGTATTGTCATCCAAAATAATCATGTATATAAAATTTCAGCTCAATTGAGCGCTTTAAAATGTATTTTATTAACGATTGAAAATCCCACCAAGATAAATAAATAAATATATAAAGAGTGTGAGCTAATAGTAGGAATTGATAAAAAAGCAGAATTGCAAAATCGATAGATTTAATTGCTTGGTTGATAGACTATTCCGCTAAATTTTTGGTACATTGTTCTTAAAAATTTCTCAGTGCAATGGGCCATGACCGGGCCTTTGAGAAAAGGCTGGTGGGCCGCAGTTTGAGTATCACTGGGTTAAGAGGTTAATATAAAAACATGTATGTGAGCATGGCTTTTACTCATTCGCATTTAAAAACGTAGATATACCCTCATTTACATAGAACCTAACAGCATTTCTTTCAGATATGCAAGTCTGCTTTCATCTGCAGAAAAACTATCAAGTAAAACCTTTTATCTTAATTATAAAATGTTTGATTTTTAAAATTTATATCTTTTTTTTTTTTTTTGCTCGTTATTCGAAGGGAAGAAATAAACTCAAATTACTAGTTACCCTATTATCTTCGAAAGAGTAGAATCCAACAAGTATTGTGATAAAATGAAGGCGAAATGACTGATAAAAAAATCAAAACCCTTTTTGAACCCGAAAAAGTGATTTGAACCACTGAGTTAACATTAGTTAGCCGCTTTGACTCGGCAGGGTCCATAACCTACTTAACAGCTCAGAAATAAGAAAAGAATATTTCGACCGAAACCTCATTTAAAAGATGCCAAATAACGAGCCATCCTGTGCAAAAGAGAATTTTTTTTTTCATCTTTCTTTCCACCCTGCTTAAAACACCCTTTTTCAAGGTCTCCTCTTTTTCTACTTCCCTCCTCCTCCTCAATGGCACCGACCGACTTTTTAAAATCCCAGATTTTGACGCCAAACGTTTAAAGGCGAAAAGGGTGTAGGGAGAGAAAGTGAAGAAGAAAGTGCTATAAAAAAAGTTCTGTATTAAAAAAAAAGGAAGAGAAAGTGAAAAAAAGTGGGGGTGGGGCCGCGGGGAGGAGAGGAACGTGCATCAATCATGCTAGTTGTCCACAACTACATCATTAGGTTTGGTGCCTATTACTTTCGTTCTTTCTGCAAAGTGACAGTAGAGCTAAAGATGAGAAGGAGTATGGTTCTCCCTTTCTTCTTTTTTTCTCATCCCTTCTTTTTTTTTCCTTCGTTTTTTTTATCTGGTACAACTCGCTTTAGGAAACTTAAACTCAGAGAGATTCGGATGTAGAATATAATTTGAAAGAGTAGTCACAAAGCCGTCACTGCACATTCGGAAATTTTGGGGCAAGGATCTTTTGTCTCATAATGTTTCTTTCTTTTTTTTTTATGATTAAGTGCTTGTATGTGTATGTATCAGAAGCACACACAGGAATTTTCCAAGGGGGTGGAGGTTCCAGGGTCAAAAGATAACCATTCTTGTATCATGATCCTTTTGATTTTGTCGATTTTCGGGAACAAAACAGAGTAAAAAACTAATTTTTGAATAAATAATTAGCATTAATTAATAAAATTAATCATTAGTAACAAGAAAAATTTTACGTACTATATACTTAGAATTGTAATCAATCGGAAAAAAAATGAAGGGCTTTGGGGGGTCCGACCCCCAGGACCCCCCCTTACGTGTGTCACTGGTATGTATGCATATATCGCAGGAAAATGACGAAATTAG
This sequence comes from Trichonephila clavipes, assembly GCA_019973935.1. Taxonomy (NCBI): domain Eukaryota; kingdom Metazoa; phylum Arthropoda; class Arachnida; order Araneae; family Nephilidae; genus Trichonephila; species Trichonephila clavipes. The sequence continues at coordinate 662,131 of BMAU01017962.1, read as the reverse complement.
GAATTTCATGAAGTCCCTAAGGGATAGGATCAATTGACGGGAGTTGTTAAAATAACATCTCTCTCTTCAAGGTCATTTCCATGATGAAAGTAAGTGATTTTATCAAACCCTGAACTGTTTGAGAGAAAAGATGAAATGAACAAGTCAGGATTTGCATTGGCAAAATGCTGTCTAGGGGAATGGAGACACCTGGGGGATTCGAGTCCTTGTACTTCCTAACCATACAGGCAGTACTATCGATCCCGTAATTATATCAACCCCATATATTTAAAAAAATAGCACCATTGGATTAACATAGGGATTCATATTTTAATGTGTACGCAACCGAGATAAAAGATGTTACACATAAGAACATGGTTCAAAATTACGTGGTCCGTCGCCAAAAGCCCTCGTGTAGCTGAACAGTGCGACATTAATATTCACTCACTCATTCGTTACACATAAAAAAATACCAGCCTAATTTTCAAATTATTTGTTAATTAGCTTCGAATATAAATAATTTGTATTTCATAGGCTATTGTTGTATTACTTACTTCTACGTTTAATAATGCACCCTATTTGTCAAATAAACACTTTTAAAATCTTGACAATATTATTTCATCATTTCACTGAAACATGTCAAGGATTTGTTGAAATCCCTTACTTTTTTCAGGGAAATGACCTTCAAGAGATGCCATTTTAATATCTTCCATCAATTGATCATCTCCCTTTGGGATTTGATGAAATTCCTAACTCCATCATTTTCCTGCGACATATATCTACAGTAGGACCCGATTTAACAAATTCATCGGAACCAAATGTTTTGTTCTTCAATTCGGGGTTATTCGTTATACCGGGATAAAAAAAAATACAATTTTTTTATACTAACCTTTGGGAAATTCTATAATAAGCAACCACACACACACAAAAAATATCCATTCTAACTACACACTTTTTATTCAACTTCTAAATATACTCTTGGAGAATTATTACGCACCAGTTAGTTGGAAATTTTAAAATACTGACTAAGAGATGTTTGCCAATCTTTTTGATTCATGACTCAAGAGTTTCTTTTCGACTTTATGCACAGAAGAAAACATTGCGTCATTAACATCCTGTTGCATAAGGCATGTTTTCACAATTTCCATTTAATGTAATGCATTAGAAAATGTCTTAGTTTTGATAGGAATTTCATTATCAATTTCTGCATAAGAACCACCATCTATTAGCTCCGACAAATCAACAATTTTATCAATTTGAGTTGCACAGATAGGCAGTACATCATCAAATGTAACTAACAGAATCGTTAAAATCTTAAAATATCTTCTGTGTTGCGGAGTGGAGTGATATGAGGAAGGAATTTCCGGTCCTATTTAAAACTCACACGATAGGTTACACTCATGACTCGTTTGCACCTATAAAGTAATACCTTCTGCACTCTTTCCCGCCGAAATTTGCTGCTTGCAAGAAAAACCCTTTTCGTTCCGCGGACAAAAAAAGGATACGCCATTTAAAAAAAAATCTATTTATTTTAATACAAACTAATAAAAGAATTTTTTGAGTTTTTGAAATAAAATTCGTTAATTTGAAGTTCATTATTCGTTAAATAGGGGTTCTTTGCCTTCATTGTAATCGGGGAAAGGAGAAAATTCGTTCAATACTGTTTCGGCAATTTGGGGTCTGACTGCATATATATATATATATATATATATATATATATATATATATATATATATATATATATATATATTGATGGGAGGCCAGAACTTCCTGATTTAGAATTAGCCCCTGAGATGGCTTAGAATTTGTTTACGAGTCCCCGGACCGGATGTGGTTAAATTCCTTTTTGGTGGGGTGCGTCAAGAAAGATTCCCGCGTTATGAAAGTACACTAAACCCATAAATTGTGAGGTGGTGTAACAATGCGCTGGCCTCTGGACCAATCAGAGACAATTAAAGTGGACAAGACAAAGAGTCCGCTCTAGGATTTTTGTGTGAAAAGTCGTAAAATAAAACGGGACGCACCCCGATTTTACACACACACACAGACAGAGAGAGAGAGAGCCGATTCCAGAGCTGCCGAAAATCACGAAAATACTCCGGAGACTCCGGGCATCAACCACGTCTATCCCTTGCACTTTCCCTCTCTCAAGCTAAGTTAATTTTTGATCTTCTTGTAGTGAAGTAAATTTCCATATACTTGTGCTTAAACTAAATTTAATAATGTTTAAAAACTATACGATCAGTGTATGATTTAGTGTGAGATGAGTGTTTTAATTTTAGAATTAGTTAACTTAATTAATTGTCATGATGCGATGTGAAATTAGGAATCTGGGTTCAAAGTTTTAGAAATTAAATAAGTTTAAAATAGCGTCGCATCAATATATATATATATATATATATATATATATATATATATATATATATATATATATGTGTGTGTGTGTGTGTGTGTGTATAATCACTAATCATATACTTAATTGCAATCAATGTTCCATACGAGAATTTTTCAAGAGGGGGGACCAGGGTTGAAAGTCCACCCTTCTCGTATCATACTCCAATACGCCGCCCAACATGTTTTTTTTGATTTTGTCGATTTTCGCGAACAAAAAACAGCGAAACATTAATTATTGAACAAATAATTAGCATTAATTTATAAAATTAATTATTAATTACAAATGCTTAATTAAATTTTACGCAATATATACATAGGATTATAATCAATCAAAAAAAAAATCGAGGCCTTTTGGGGAGCTTCGGACCCGAGGACCTATTTTTGTATGCGCCACTGATTACAACATATAAGTAAAGCAAAGTAATAAATATAAATATAACAAAATAGTATTCATCGAAAATAAGATAGCCCGAGTAATATAATAAGCAAGCTCTTAGCCTCAGTAGTATAATAGCAAACTTTTATCCTCAGCAGCTGAGATTATAGGGTTAAACATAGTTTTAAGGTCAGCCAACCTTTCCTTATATTTGCCTATGCGACTGGACTGCAAAAATGAGAAAATAGAGCAAGAATAAGATTATATATAAATATATATATAGCAGGGGACTCTAGGCCGGATTTGTAGTTGTATTGTACTAGTTTTAGAATAGAATTGTAGTATATTTTATACACGACCTAAGATCTCATTTTATAACTCATTTCGTTTTATCTAAGATTTTTTCTGTGATCAGTTCCATTTATTGGTGTGAGAAATCTTACATAGAAAACTGGAACAGTTAATTCCCTTTAATTTGTAATGTGACTGCATGAAATTAACTTAAATTCACTGAAATAAGCGGGATCGGTATAAATGAAAAAAAAAAACCGAAACAAGATGAAGTAATAAAAACTAGAGTGAATATCTCAAGTACGCTCTCCGTAAAAAAAATCGTTCGCCTATCCACCGCCTCACTGATGGGAGAGTAGTGTAGCGGTCTCTAAATAAACCAGTAATAGCCACCACGTGAGGACGATCGTTTTGGCGTGATGGCTAAGATACTCGTTTTTGGATCAGAAGGTGCTCAGATCGAATCTTCCTACACTCTCGTTGGATGCTAAGTATTGCCGTGATTTAATTTTTCCAGGAGTATCAGAGCCAGTTGATACTAAGGCATCTTTTACATGCCACATAATCATATGACATGCGTACCTACGGTTTTCGAACCCAAAAAATCTATCGACTCCAGCTGAGGTCGATTGATTGATGATTGGTTGATTGAATATTAACGTCGCACTGTTCAGCTACACGTGGGCTTTTGGCGACGGACCACGTAATTTTGAACCATGGTCAAGTGACGTGGACGACACCTGAGCTGGCACCCCCGTCTCCTAACTACCACACCACACCAACGGGAGGACGTTTCAGCTCTCGACAGATTTAACGTGCATCGCTGCCCTACACGGCGGGTCTTTAGTGGTACTGGGCTCGAACCCGTGACAAAGCAAGCCACGGTCTGATACCCATACCACTCGGCTACCGCGGCCACACCAGCTGAGGTCGAACCCGTAACCTTAGGCTTACGAAGCAGGCTCGCTACTTCAAGGCCCCCGGTGCCGTCGGGTTCAAATAACCATAATCACTTTCTCTGCAGTTAGCTGTGATTGAATTTTTGTTTATTAGCGTCACAATTGGAAGCAAATATTTGAGTTATTGGCGAAGTACCTCGTTATTTTGAACTGTAGTGAAGTGACGAATACGACATCTAAGTTAATTCTCTACGCTATACTATTCTGCAGTTAGATCAAAAGATCCTTATATCCAACGAGTTACATAAATATGTGTTCCTCGTTTAGAATATAAAAATTTGTAGGGGAAAATCTTAATTTATAAGACTGTGGGAAGTACCATAAATTTTGATAAGAATTTTTACTACTATCACGATAAAAAAAATTCCGAATCAAGTATTATCTTGAAGAAATTTACGCTTTTTGTAAAATCTGACAAACGAGAATGCTTTGAGAAAAAAAAAAGGAGAAATGTTTTAATAGAGAAATATTCCTTCATTTTTATCATTTTTTGAAATTTATCCGTTTTACTCAACTTTTTTTTTTTAAAAAAAATATAGTCAATTTAAAAATTTTAAATACTTAAAAAAACATGCAATTAATTACCTAAAAATTAAGTTAAAATTATATTACCATTAAAGAATTAAAATAAAAAGAAATATCAATTATATATTTTAACGTAATAATAATAATAATAATAATAATAATAAAAACTGGTCAATTTGAAATGTGAATAAGAAATAAGTACTGCGTTAAATCAAGTTGCTCTTTATAGAATGGAAATGTCGATTATCTTAATAACATCAATGAATTCTTTTTTTCTAATTTTGTGACACGTTAATTATAATCGTTTTGTAATTACATCAGGGGCGTAACTACCGCCAGGGGCGTAGCTACCGCCTTATCAGCCATATCAATGATACGGGGCCCCCAAGCTACAGGGGCCCCTTAATGTTTCGGAATATAATCATAAAATGTCAAATGGCCCTAGATAGGGGCCCGCAAGGAATTTTGATACAGGGCCCACTCAGGACTAGATACGCCAGTGATACCCTCTAACATACAAGTACTATTAAATTGGTTATTACTCATTTGATTTTTACATCATTCTGAACAAAATTTGTTGTACATCCGTCACTCAAACAAATAATTTCTTAACATTTGGAAAACAACTGAAAAAAGTAAAAATAATTTTTACTAATTAATGTGTGCACTATATAATATGCATCCAATACTTTCAATGCTGCGTACGAAAATCTCAACAAAAATGTCTAAAATTTATACTTTAATTTATTATAGGGCCAACTCTATCAATGAAACTTTCATATTACCAATGACCTGAAATACTATTTATTTATTTTTCGATGTTCACAAAAATATTTAAAATTATAAAATATTTGTTACATAGATACATAAGCTAAGAAAATATCTTTATGATAAATAGCTCTTTTAATTCTGATTTTATTCAGTATTTGTTTAATAATACCAAAGCAAATAAATACATTAAAAGTTCCAGCATAGTCTTAAGTTCATATTCCAGACTCTCACTTTCATATCTGAGATTCAAACATATATAACCCTTTATCTACCGACGGTACTTATAAATGCCACTCACATTAAAATTATATAGAATAACCATTTTTTACGAATATTTTAACGATACTTAGCAGGAATATTCTTTTGAACCCATTTTTCCAAGATATATTTCAGAACTGCTTCTATGATGAATATTTTAGCGGAGAAGGCGAATAGTTTTATAGCAGAAATTCCGTTTTCAGCTGACGGCGTTTTCAGCGGATCGCGAAGATTGTCCTTTTCGTTCCGAAAAAATAGTTAATGTCAAAATGTGTCTTATTTTTTTTTTTTGTATGTAAATGAAGACCTTAGAAAATGATTTGACTATTTATTTTAAGTGAACAGTGTGTATAATTAATTTTACAGTTGATTACCTTTAATTAATTATTTAGTTCCAACGGGTAAAATTTCCCAAAGTTGAGTATTTTTTTTTATGTATGCCCCTTAATTTTCAGTGTAGTGATCCAAAAAAAAATGTTGCAAGAAAAAAACTGCAGTACATCATAATGCGGTAGATAAAGGGTTAAACGAAAAATTATTACTATTCTTTTTATTTTTATGCGTTTAAGTTACTTGTAATAAAATATTGCATAAATTCAATTTTATACGACTCGGTAAAAAAATGAAATTATAAAATCTTTTCAATTTAAATTCTAAAGAGCCTTATATTTTATACAGAAATCTATTTCTGCGCCTTGGCGAATGGCGGAAAAGCGCCCACATTTAGAGGTCATTGAAGGTTAAACGATAAATTACTCTGAATGTGAAGTGTCAACCTTTGAACTTGACGCTCATGCCTCACTTTCACACTATGAGGCTTCTCTAAGTGAATAAAAAAAAGTTATGGAAAAAAATGCCTTCTTATATCTCTTCCAACTCTTATTAAATTTCTTTTATGGTGTTAAAAAACATTTTTGATTTAAATTCTTTTCTGGGATGCTTAATGAAGCCCCATTAAATTTTTCCGCGCTTTTGAAAGTTATGAAATAAATTATAGGTGTAATTGGAAAGATTTTAAAAAAAATTTTTTTTTTAGAGTAACTTTTTTTTTTTATCTAGATAGATATAAGGAAATGTTTTTTTCAGCATTGAAAACTTTAAATCGAAGTCATTCAGTTCTTAGCGATTTGAAAAATTGAGCTCTTAAGCTCAAATAAAAGCAAATTGTGTACTTTTTCAATAAAATTCCATCGCTGAAAAATTTTTAAAATTATTCGTGTTTTAAAAAATGTGAGTAAAAATCCATGCATGTGATTAAGCAGTTGGTTCTTTAGATCAGTGATCCGCAACCCTCGGTCCGTGGATCAAATACTACCGGTCCGCACAAGAAACATTAAATTATTTCTCTTATTTACTGTGGTATATTTTTCTTAGGTTTGGGCTACTTTTTATGAAAATCACTTGATATTCCTTGTTAAATCACTTTATATTCATTTTCTAGTGTAGCTATATTTTATTCAGAAGTCACGAAAAAATACAATAAAATTAAAATAATTAAATAAAACAGTCTAAAATATAAACAATCAACATCCTCCCCCTCAGCGGGCTGCGGTAAAATTAACAAACGTTGACCGGTCCGCGGCGATAAAAAGGTTGCGGAGCATTGCTTTAGACGCGTTAATTTTCCTTAGTATTTAAAGTGTTCCAAAACGCACTATATTTTTGGAAATTTTTTCCGTGGTTCAATATAAATTTTTTTTCGGGAATAATAAAGGAAGTATTTAACTTAAAAAATAATTCTTCTTTGATTATTAATATTCTATATTTATGAACATTATGTAACACTGTAATAAAAATATTTTTATTATGTGCTACAAAAAATTTTTTGTACATTTGAAATACAGGTTCAAAATTCAAATTTTAAAACGGGTTTGCAAAATTTACTTTCATTATTAAAACTTTAACACAGTTACTATTAAGTGTTTAATATGAGAAGAACATTAAAAAATATATGCAATAAATACATTAACATAAATTAATAAAATTTAAAAATATTTTCCAAAATTATAACTTTTTCCGAATATCTGCTGCTTTTTTAACCGATACGAGCTAATGGAATACTTTTAAGAAATAATATTCATCTGAGGAATTTTTTAATTCACACTAAAAATTTCTCGCGTAAAATTAAAGTATTTCTTTAAAATATTTAATAATGAGTAGTAAAAATAACTAAATATGTTTTTATTTAAAATCAGATTAGAATTAAAAATTAATTAACTAACAAATATTTAACATATGAAAAATCTAAATTAAAATTTTAATATTAAATTTAAAAACACTATTTGTGTATAAAATCATAGCAGTTATACAGGAAAATAATTATTTTCTTGTCACAATTTCGGAAAAGAACTCACGAGTTTACAATTACTGTATATAAATAATTAAGAATTAATCATATATCTAACTCGATATCATGATTTTTTAAAATTAAAGTCATATTGTAAAATGACTATTTTTTTTAAAAAAATATAACTAAAAGGAAGCTTTATTTATTGATACGATACATGTCGTTTATCTTATCATTATTATTATTTGTCATTTTACGAGCAGAGCTAAGAAAAAAATAAAAATATATATATAACGCAATAATTCAAAAACAAAATGAAGATAAAATAAACTTTCTTTACAGTAGACACAGAAACCTCGTGACTGATTTTTATGCGAGTTACTACATTTTAATCTGAAAATGAAATAAACATTTAAGTTTACAACATACAAAAAGCCAACATAAACTAAAAATGTAATAACTTGGGTAAGTAATTCCTACGCATTAATGGTATTGCCTCTTATCAACAGAAAGCTGTTTTTGTAGAACTATCATTCAAAAATATGACGTCAAATAAATGAATGCCTTGCCAAAATTATTTTTAACTTGCTATTTTCCTTTTTTAAATCAGTGAGTGATATATTTCTTTCAAAGAAATGCGAAAGCTTTTTAATTTCTCAATTTTATTGAAGAACTAAAGTAGGAATTCCCGTCAATGCTCTATTTTTTTATTTTATTTTTGTAATAAAAATAATTATTGATTACATAATTTATTGAGAAACGCTGTTTGTTTATTTTTAACGTAAGTCGAAAAAAAATTAAAATTTTTTTCAGTATTTCTGTTCGTTGAAATTTTTTACAGATCCGAGTTTTTGACATAAGTAATTATGTTTTGTTGAAGTTAAAAGTTATAAAACATGATTATAGATCTTAGTTTTGGATTAATCTCAAATTACCATTTAGAAAGACTTGAGACATTTAGAGTAGGGCAGGAATTTTTTTTAAAAATCATATTAACAAAAAAAAAATTCAAATGTTAGTTTACACAGCTCCAATTAATAATTCTTTTCCAAAGCTGTAACTTTCATTTCCAGAATTTCCCTTGTTTATCAGCTCTTTTACGCAAATTTCCAAAAATAAATATTTTACGCTGAGGGTAAATGTATTGAAGTATTAAAAATAAAATCAATAGTGATAAAAGTTTGAATTTTAATTTATTTCCACTTTTTTTAGATTCAACATAAGAATAATTAAATAATCAAAATTCTGAAAATAGCCTAGCTTTTCTTTGGTAAGAGATATAATTCATATAGAGAAAACATTCACAAACATTCAAAAAAATTTTTTTTAAGTTTGTGTGAATATTCACGTATACTTTTTATCATTTTGCATTTATATTTATTCTATCATAACTGATTAAAATACTTGTTTTTCTTTTTTATGGTTAAATGAACATTCCTCCATCATAAAAAATTTCTGAAATAGGAACATTTAAAAAAAATTATTTCAAAAATATAATTTTCAACAAAAACAAAGAAAATTTATGTAAAGGAAATTTTTTCAAAAAAAATTTAGTCATTACTCTGTGTTAATCAGTGGCGCATACAGGAATTTTTCAAAGGAAGGGGGGGAGTCCGGGGTCGGAAGTTCACCATTTTCGTATCATGTACCAATACCATATTCTTTTGATTTTGTCGTTTGTCGGGAACGAAAAACAGTAAAAAGATAATTATTGAATAAATAATTAGCATTAACTAATAAAAATAATTATTAACAACAAACTAATTAAATTTTGCGTACTATATACATAGGAAAACAAAACAAAAACTTATTTAAATTTTACATACATAGGATTATTAGCTTCCGAAAAATCAAAGGGCCTTGGGGGTAGTCCAGATCCGGGGACCCCCCTTGTGTGCGTCACTGGTAGTAATGTTCAGGTATAAAGTTAAAAAGAGATATGATTTTGCTTAAAAATAAATTTCAAATTATTTTCCCTTTCAGACTAACTTATTAGACTTAAATAAAAAAATAAGCTGCTAATATATATTCAGTATATCTTTTATGTATTTGTTGAAAAACATTAAGCTTTCATAGAACATGTGAGTGACTGTTCAATGAAATATTCCTATAAATGGGCAAAAATGATAATTATAATAATTATCAAAATCGTATTATATGATATATTGTAAGATACTTGTACATCGTTATTTCTTTTTAGCACACTTTTTTGTAGCTAATTAGAAAAAGAAATATTAAATTTAAACAAATATATTTTTAATCTTTTTTTCTGTACTTCTTAAATTACATTTAGATTCTGTACACGAGATTAAAAAAATTGTATTCGATTCACTATTTTAAATCACTTTCTAGCTTTTTGTTAATATATAAGACTTAACTTCATTAGAAACATTTTCAGTATTATTAGGCACCATATGACTCTAATTTACTTTTAAATTTTTTTAAAAAGGTAGGTATTTGTTTCCGAATGTAGACACGCATATTTATGCTAAAAAAGGCAATAAAAGCAGAAAAGAAACTAATGAGTTACAACAGAAATTCATTATTTTTTAATTCGAAAGCAAAAATACTTTAAGCCTACCAAAAAAAAAAGAAGTTAAAACTCAGGAGAACCTACCGAAAAACAATTTAAAATAACTTTTGTTCTCGCCGAGACAGGCGTGAAATTTATTACACACACAGCACCAGACGATTAATTCTATCCTTTGCAAAAGATTTTACTCAGTCAGAGTGACTGGGTGTGTGACAAACTCGATTTTAGAAATGATTTATTTTACTTAATTATGCATATGATGTTTTATTTATTATTATCATCTGTTGATTGTTGAGGCATCTTCGGTTGCAAAAAAATTTCAACACAAGATTATCAAAAATTAAACATTTATCAGGCATGCTTAGAAAATTTGGTGCATCGCTTTCGTTGAATATATTATAACATGTGTTTATAAATGCGCGGTGACCTTATTTTGACTTTTACGGATTGTAACATTGAGGGCTGAGGAGAGCGAGAGAGTTACTGAGAGAGGGTGCACACAAAAAAAACTTTCTTATAAATTTTTCCTTTCCGAATGTTATTACGAAGTTTGTGGTAAACATTTCTGTTTTGAATCAGTTAAAAAATACTTTAATTTAAATATTTTGAAGGCAGTTTTTCAGTTTTGATCGAACTAAAGAAAAAGCAATATAAAACGAAATATATATATAATGTACAGTTTCACAGGAAAAGAAAACACTCATTTTTACGTGAAACTTTTTTATGGCATTAGAAAGTACTACATCTAGTCAAATGTTGAAATTACTATTGATAGTAGCGAGAGCTATCAAACTACACTCATGGACAAAAAAATTAGCGCACCAAGAAGGAGTCATCAAAATGAAACGAAATTTTACATAGGTAATAACTACTTTGATATCAGTAAATGATTAGCAAAATCAAAGAAAACGGATCTTTTATCTCAGAGAAAAGGCAAAAGAACGGAGGATTTAATACCCTGTTGAAGCCCCTCTAGCGCAAATGCACGATGCGATACGATCGGGCATTGAGTTATACAAGCTCTGTATGATGTCTTGAGACATTTCGTTCCATATTTGCTGTAACCTTGCCGCTAGTTCATTGAAACTTGTGGGATGCCCAACTCGCCGTCCCAAATGATGCCAGATATGCTCGATTGGAGACAAATCTGGGGATTAGCAGGCCAAGAAAGGGTAGTAACAGTGCGGAGAGTCTTGTGACACCCTTGCCGTGTTAGGCCGAGCATTGTCTTGTTGAAAAATGGCTCCTGGGAGCCGTTAAATGAGTGGCAACTCATGTGGTTGTAGGATGTCATGGACATACCGTTGGGCTGTCATGGTGCCACGGATCAATACTAGGGGTGACCGTGTATTGTGGGCAGTGACATCCCATACCATCACATCAGCTGTGAGAGCGGTGTGTTGCTGTAAATCAAAGGCAGGATTGAGGCGTTCACCATGGGGTCTCCACACGCGAACGCGATCGTCATCACTGCTGAGATTGAATATGGATTCGTCGCTAAAGACGACTTGGTTCCATTCCACTGCAGTCTAGTTTCCTCGTGCGCGGCACCACTCCAAACGGAGGCTTCGATGGGTGGTCGTCAAAAGCAGCACACGTAATGGGAATAACGATCCCAAATGCCCTTCAGCCAGGCGCCTTCGTATGGTTCGAGAAGACACAGGGGCCCCAAATGAAGGTGCAACCTCTGCCTGGATGGCGGCCGATGAAGCAGTTAGCTGTACGCGTGCATTTCTTACGATGTGGCGGTCTTCTCGACGACTGCTCTGTCGAGGGCGTCCTCAGCCTGGTCTTCGTGTAAATGACATCTCTCGGATCCACTGGTACCAACACCTCCTCACAACACAATCAGAGCGGCCTAATTTGAAGAGCTACTCGCCTAGCTGACCACACAGCTTCCATCATGCCGATGATTCTCCCCCTCTCAAACGGAAAGTGCTGCTTATATTGTCTTCGAAAATGGCATAATGGCATGTCTACCTCAGCTCTTACTTTGTAAACGATTCAGCACACTCATACAAGCTTTGATTTCCTGTTTTATACTCCATGGAGAACGACGTTAAATACCCTCTACCAGCTATACGGAATGCGTAATCACGCTGCATTTCTAATCATTCGCATATCTCCCCGACATGTACCTTCATGCCAAATTTCGTTATGATCCCGCAAAGATTTCTTGGTGCGCTAATTTTTTTTGTCCATGAGTGTATTGATTAGAAACTGTATTTTTAGAGCATAACTTCAAGAGTATACTGGATGGGCGATTGATTGATTGAATATTAACGTCGCACTGTTCAGCTACACGAGGGCTTTGGGCGACGGACCACGTAATTTTGAACCATGGTCAAGTGACGTGGACGACACCTGAGCTGGCACCCCCCCTCTCCTAACTACCACACCACACCAACGGGAGGACGTTTCAGCTCTCGACAGATTTAACGTGCTTCGCTGCCCTACACGGCGGATCTTTAATGGTACTGGGCTCGAACTCGTGACAAGGAAAGCCACGGTCCGATACCTATACCACTCGGCTATCGCGGCCTACTGGATGGGCGAAGAGATGGGAGGCTGGAAGAGATCTTCGTTGGTTAACGAAACTCCGGACATATTTTGGGGGACGTCGAAATGAAATTCAGGGCAGTGAATGAGTTAGTGAAAGTTATATTAACACCCCACTATAAAACTGCAAGAAGGCTATAGGTGACGGACCTTGTAACTTTGAAGCATGGTCAAGTGACTAGGATACCATCCCTGAGCTGGATCTCCCTCTCTCTAACTTCCACACCGCACCAACGGGAGGATGTTTGAGCCTTGACAATTTAACGTGTAGAGGCTCCCTCTACATGGCGGGTCTTCAGCTGTACTAGGCTCGAATTCATAAGGTGACCAGTTTTTTTTTACAATGAAAAGGAGAACGCGCGCGAAAAACTTAAGAAAAAGTCACAATGTAAATATTTGAGACATTTTATTAATTCAAATAAAAAGACGCTAGTCATGCTTGCATTCCTATTAATTGTTTACTTAAACGAGTATTTTCCCATTAAATATTTTTTTTGTCAATATATCAATATCTAATACATCGGAAATTTCGGAGCATAAAATATCCTTTATATTGAGCTTTACAGTAAGTGCTTCAGCTAAAGTATCAACATTCAATCTTGATTTCTCACTTGTCCAAAAATCATTACCAACTGAAAAACACTTTCATTTTCTGCATTAGTTCCAGGTCAGCACAACGTAAATTCATGAAGAATAACTAAATTATCATATGAAAAGTGTTCATTTTTGAAATGGTTACGTATTTCCACCCATCTTTTATCAATTTCAGCATGCTGATTTATCAATTGTTCCCATTTATTAGAATTTAAATATACGAGTTTCAGATCATTCTTCAACATATTGGAAACATGTTTGGTTTATCTCTGAATAGAGATTAATAGATCAGTTTTAAAATATTTTGAAAAGGAGGACAGTAGGAGGACACTTTTCGAGGAAGGACAGAACCTATAAAAGGAGGACTGTCTTCCCTAAAGGAGGACGGTTGGTCACCTTAGAATTCATGACTCACCGGCAGTGAATCCATGACCTTGACCTCTTAGTTGTTATTGATATTTTTTTTAAGATAGTTTAAAATATATTTACGATAGCCTTTGTGAAACCAAAGTACGATTTGCACAATAAAATTGTACTTTGAGTTTGTTTGCTTTTTAAAATTAAAAATTAAACTAATCAAAAAATGTAAAGTTAAGTTCTTTCAGTGCACACTTTTTAAAGTTGAAAAATAATGAATGCTAAAAATGTTATCATTTGCACTTAGCACTTGCGATTGATAACATTTTTAATAATTAGTACTGTTTTTATATATTCAGAAGACATTAATTCAGATGCTGTATATTCAACGACTGCTGTTTCTAATGACTACAATTTTTCTAATTTTACAAAAAATTCTATAAATATTTTGACTGAAAACTGCCTGAACCTAGCTTTTAATTTTAACGTAAAATAAATGTGTTGAACACAGCAAATTAATTTTTGATTGTTTATTTTGTAATTGTTTCCCCTTTTGAGGGGAAGGTGGCTAATTTGTGTAGGTAAAAAGTGATCGTGTAAGAATTGTTTGAGAATATATATATTTCTATTAAAATGTCAATATAATTTTAAGATTAATAAGCACAATAAAACAAGAATTATTACTGTTATTATCAGTATTAATTTATGCATGGGAAATTTGGTCCATATCTCGAACAGATGAGAATATGATAAGTATCTACACGAAAGGAAGATTTTAACATTCATTTTTGGAGGAATTCAGGAAAATAGAACGTGGCAAAGAAGATCAAATTTAGAGCTCATCGATCATATAAATAATCTGACATTGTAAACTTCATCAAAATACAACGAATTAAATGGGAAGGTCACGTTATCAGAATGAACGAAGATACCACCACACTAAAAAAGTCTTCAATGCTCAACCAATTGGCACACGAAGAAGGGACAGACCAAATCTTAGTAGATGGATTGATGACCTAGAAAAAGAACTCCTAGTTTTGAGAGCTAGGAACACTAGCAGGAAGAAAACTGATTTGGAAAAGGCTTCTTGAGAAGGCCAAGGCCCACCCTGGGCTGTCATGCCACTGAGGAAGAAAAAAACAAGAATTTTATACAAAATGATTCGCATATTCAGTCAAAAAAGAAGAAAGAAAAATGTATGAACATTTGATAGAATGAGTGCGATACATTGTTTATTATTAGAGAAATAAATGTATTCATTTTCAGAAAGAGATCTTGGGGATTTCATCCAAAAACAGATTTTCCGATCAAATCCATAATAAATTAACTTTCAGAAGTACTTAAACAATTTTTTTTGAAAACTATAAAAAAAAAAGCATCGAAAATAAATCCTCTTAAAAAAGAAATTTTATCCAAAAATAAAATCAGTTATAAGTATGAAAAACGTAACGATATGTATGAGTGATAAAATACGTTTTTGTATAATAATATTTAGGTACTCAACTTCGTTAAATATAGCAATTTACATCCACGTGACACCTACATCAACTATACATTTAGACAGAACAGTAAAAATAGTTATTCAGAAACCTTTAGAGATTTAACGACATTCATAAGCATTATCATGATTTTTCGATTTTAAAAAACATTTATTAACTCTCAGTGATCAGTGATTATGTCAAAGTAGAAACAAATTAATAAAAAAAAGGAGAGATAGAATGAAAGTATTAAACCGGCATTTCTCGCGCAGGGTATGTCATACCCACCGTATAAATTTTTCAACGCTTCTTCAAAACCTTTTTTGGAAAATGGATAGTTTCTCGTGTAACTGGCTCCTTTGAGGGACCTTAGATTTTAGGCCAATTCTAAATATATATTTTGGATACCGCCTCTTCGGGTATGACATACCCTGCTCGCGAATCATCGTTACAGTTCTAAATGCATGAGCATGTCTTAAATATTCCTTATGCTAAGGCGTATTATTGTAGTTATGATGAAGAAATGTGATATTTAAGTAACTTAACAGATACAGTATTAAAGAGATATACACTGCTGGACAATTGCTAAGGACGGATAACACTATCATCCATAGCAACCACAAAATGAAAGGAAGCAAAATGTTGAAAATTAGAATAAGTGCGGGATATTAGTAAGAAGAAGTATGAGTATGCAAATTTTTTTCCACGTTTGTTCATCACGTGATAGCGTTCATAAGAGCTTTAAAGGTTTTGACGCGTGTGGACAGTTGTTGTTTCAAGTCAAAGTTTTACAGGAAATATTTAATAGACGAACTTAAAATTTTTGGCATGTCTTCCCGACATCACATAGATGATTTTATGCGTGGCCGAATTATTGGAAAGATCGAAGAAGGGCGAAAAATAACAGATGTTGCCAGGGAGTTCGACATCGCTCACAGCGTTGTTTCACGGCTATGGAAGTCATTTAAAACTACTGGAATGTGTAGTAGACGGCACGGGGGAGGTAGTGTTAGAAGTACGACGCCAGGCAAAAGACAGATATATCGTCCTATCAGCAAAAAGGAACAGGCGCACCACAGCTCAGCAGGTGGCAAATCGGTTTCTTGCTGCCTCAGGAAAGCAGACCTCCCGAAAAACTGTTGCCAGACGTTTGAGGGGAGGAGGACTATACGCACGCAGACCTGTTGTGTGTGTCCCATTGACCAGACAGCACCGTACTGCCCGTTTGCAATGATGTCGTGAGCAGCACAATTGGACTGAACAGGACTGGGCATGCGTACTATTCTCAGATGAGAGTAGGTTCATTCTGTTATCGGATTGTAGACGCCAACTGATCTGGCGCGAGAGTGGTACTGCTTATCGTCCAGAAAATATCCAGGAAAAGGACCGATATCCGACATGCAGTATCATGGTGTGGGCCGGCATCATGATCAATGGCCGCACGCGCCTACATGTGGTTGCGAATGGGACTATGACGGGCCAACGATACATTGATGAAGTTCTACTTCCTCATGTTCGTCTTTTCCGTGGTGCTGTCGGTGATAAATTTGTTTTTATGGACGACAACGCAACATGTCATCGAAAACTCGCTGTTCTGGATTGTCTAGACAGCGAGGGTATTCAACGTCTCGTATAGCCAGCGCGTTCTCCAGATCTAAACCCCATTGAAAATGTGTGGGATGCTTTGGGGAGGCAAGTTGCTGGTCGAAACTATCCTCCGACAAACAAGAACACCCTCATCCGTGCACTCACAGAGGAATGGGATAAATTGCCTCAACAGCTGCTGGATAATGTTGTGCAAAGTATGGTACGACGTGTGGAATGTTGCCTCACACTCCACGGTGGACATATCCCGTACTGATACCTTTCTTTAAGGTGCCTGTTGACTTTTAGATGCATTGTTCCATTTCTCCGTACGCAGATCAAATGAACATTTTTTTTCCCTTTCAGATGTTTCACAGCTTTTGTACTTTCCAGAACAATAAATATTCTTTATTCTAATGTCTAAACAGTGTGGCAACTATATTTTATCCTACTAGGCCTCATGTCTCGCTTAATGTTATGCTACATAGCAATTTGTGATTCGTCCTTAGCAATTGTCCAGCAGTGTAGTACAACTGTATGTTCGGATGAAGAAATTTTCTTCGCGGTTATGATGAGGAAGAATCAAATGATGAAGAGTATAACAGCAAGTATGATTACTCCATGGAAATCAATCCATATTTAGAAAATAAATTATATAAAAAAAATTATTTATATGTGGACACAAAAACATTTGAGAAGAACATAATTTTAAAGGACGCAACTGGTACACATATTATCCACTTTCAGATGAATTTTTGAAAAAAAAAGCTGTTGCTGGAAAAATAAGAGAAAATAAAAAAGAAATTCCACAATTTTTGAATTTAGAGAAGTTTACTCCTATGAGTTAAGTTTTAAAAAGATAAAGATTTAAAAAAAATTAAGATCCAGTGAACACATCGCACTCACTCACGACGAGATTAAAGGAGTGGATAAACAATGTACTGAATGCCCTTATATGAAAAACAGAAAAACTAAATTTACGCGCAAAAAAATGTAATAAACATATTGTGTATCCTACTTTCTTTTTCACTTTTGTATACAAATTTTACGGTAAAAACAAAATGTAAACACCCTTGGGTATGAGATACCCCGCGTGAGAACTTTCGGTCTTTTTTTCGCGCATGTGATGGCGGGTTAAGAGAAACACACACACACATGCTTTATACATAAAAAAATATTTCTGACAAAAATAGTAGACATCTTTAAGACAGAAATTCGATTCAATTTAAAGCAAAAAAACTGTGTCCAGAAATTCTAAAAGACTGAAAACAGAAGTTTTATCCCTTCATAAGCCAGTGGCGTAACGTACATCCCCGCAACACCCCCGCATCGCGGGGGAGGGCGGGCAGGTTCTAAGGGGCCCAAAGCCTGACTGATGCAAGTGCCTACCCTTTGTAAAATTCAACGTGGGGGCCCAAAACCTGACTTTGCAGGGGGCCCAAAAGTTCTCCGTTACGCCACTGTCATAAGCAAAATATAAACGAGACTTTCAAAAATGATGCTCTTTAAAAAAAAACCCAAAAGATATTTTCTTATTCTTTCCTATGAATTTTAGTTTTCCTCAAACAGCCATTCATAACTTTATTTTATACTTTTTTTACTTTATTTTATACTTTTTTTACTTTATTTTATACTTTTTTATACTTTATTTTATATATACTTAATTTTATTTTATGTTATACTTTTTATATATTTATTTTATACTTTTGTAATATAATAATCTTATGTTATTTCATAAAATTCTTTAAAAATTACAAATGAGATGTTAATAACTGGCATCTATCAGAATCAATTATTCGTGCTAACCTTATTAAATATTTTAAATATTATTTTCGTGATAAGAAATAAAAAAGAGCTGGAAGAAGATGAAAAGGAATACTTTGAAAGATACTATTCATTCATAGAAAACCTAAATTCATGATGCCAAAATGAATAGCCTTTGTGGAGAATATTATTTTAAATCTCAACTATTTATCCCCTTGATTCTTTGTCAAGACTTCGTGCCCCCTCATTGGTTGCTATTAATCAATCAAGCCTTTTCGTGCCACGCGTTGTCATAGCAACCGCGGCAGGGTGTGGCTCGGAGGGAATATGGAGTAACGATTTACATTCCTGCATTTATGTTACGTTCATATGCATGTAAATTCAACGTTGAAGGATTGCCATGTGAGAAATTTCGTACTTTTCATTGCGATTTCTGATTATAAACAATATATGTATACTTTTTTTAAGATTACTCACGATGTTCGACATCGTGATTTTGCAAAAGGGCATAAATGTACTATTTTATTGATATTTAGTGTCAGTTGAAATAGAATATACGTATAAAGTTGCCTTAAGAGTATTATTACAATAAAAAATTATTTAAGTGCAATTTTTCCGCAAAAAAAAGGACGTATTTTCAAAATATTCTCCTTTTATGGGAAGTACTTCTTTTATAATAGTTTGCTTATAATATAGCTAAGATTTCCATACAGAGCCTGAACTGGGATTTTTGAAAAAATTCATATCATTTTCAAAGTTACTTTTTTTATTATAATAATATTCTTAAAACAATTTTATATTTAAATCCTAATTCAAGTGATACTAAAAATATGTAAAAATTTACTAACACACTTTTGCAAAATCATGGTTCCGGACACAGTCAGATACCTTAAATTTTAACTTATAGTAAAAATTATTAAATTTCTTTTATGGAATCAAAATATTGTAAAACCTTTTTTTCGTTTTTGTGGAAAAATAATTTAAAATGAATAAATAAATGATGGCACAGATTCAATTTTTTGTTAACTTGCATCGAATTTTCGATACATTATATATAAATATTAATGGCATTATTATTGATGGTTTAAAACTCTTGTCAAGTCTTCACATGAAATATTTGGCTCATTAGACTTTTTAAGTATATTTTAGTGCTAGAAAATACGCATTACACTTTTTCTAAGCAAAATAATAAAAAAGATTTTTTTAATACTATATGATTCCTATTTTCAAAGATTAACAATATGTTTGTGGTTTAAAAGATTATTAAAAATCGTAAATATTGCATATATATAACTCGATAAGTTAAAAGATATAACTCGTATTAATTTTTTTTCTATCGAATTCAGTGATATTTTTGGTAATTTATGGACTATATACGAAAAAATTTCACACTTTTCTAGCTCTTCTTCTTATAGCGGTGTACACAAAGAAGGGATTTGGGCGTTCAACCCAACAGGTTTTTAATTTTTACCATAGAGACAGAGGCGTAGCTACCACCGTATCAATAATACGAGGCCCCCGAGCTATAGGGGACTCAAAATTCATATGCGAAGAATCCACTAAATGTTAAGGGGCCCTACAAAATAGCCCACAAGGAGTTTTAATACAGGACCCCCACTCAGGACTAGCTGCGCCAGTGCGTAGAGATTACCCCTCGGCACATTTGTCTACGTGTTTTTGAGAATGTACCCCCTCCCTCCCATGAGAGAGGTTTGTGTATGCCACAGACTTATATATGCCTTGAAATTCTGTTTAGTCAGTGTAACCTCGTAAAAATACAGATTTGATTTTCATAAAAAGATATATATTCGAATTGAAATTTAAGCGACGAAACATTTTCAGATGTACAAACCAGTTAACAGAAAATCTTAGATGCATCCTAAATTTCCATACACAATTAGCGACTTCAGTGTAAGTATATACATACTATACATCAAAAGATTACTTTCAGGTTCATCAATCAGTGCATGATGAAAACCCGAAGCGTCTAATGCATCCCAGCTATCAGTTAATGAGATCGTCGAAATATGCATCATGAAGTCGCAAGGGAAGCATGTAAATGAAACTGCAAAAGGTGCTTAATCCTTGTAAAAGCATGATTTATAAAGTTGCAACTCGTGATGAACCACACCCACTACCCATCTCATTGAGAAAGTTACACTGTGACGAGTTCTTAGGACGATAGATGCTCGTTGAGATTGGCTGCGTTCCAGTAAACGTTGGCTGTTGCATAAGGCTATATTGCTTCACTTTTTCAATGTGTCTTTGTGTATCGTCCGAAAGATATGTACATAGAAGATACTATAAAAATTTATTAAGGAAAATAAGTTAAAAGTTGAATTATTTTTAGGTGTCATTGATGAAAATTCGCTAGAAAATGACCTTTTAAAACCAACATCTTACATTTTCATCAGAAAAAAGGAGTATGAAATAAATGTTGTACGTGTAATAGGAATGTGAAATTTTTTTTTTACAGGAGAATGGAAATGAATTTAGAGAAAGAAGAAAAATCGTAACATTCTCTTGGTAATTTACACTTTCTAAAATTTGGAACATACTCGAAACAGTATTTCCAGTCTCCCATTAGAAACAACCAATTTGTGAATCTCTAATACTTTCCATAATGTTTCACTGCCCATATATACAGCCAATAAAAGTTAACACCTTCCTTTTCCAGCCACTCTCGCGCCTTTCTTGACACTTTGTACCCGCTTGAATGTCCCTATTGGAAACACTGTGTTCAGTGGTGCACACAAGGGGGTGTCCTACGGGTCCGGACACCTCCCATAACCCTTGATTTGTTTTCAGTTGGTTATAATCCTAAGTATATATTACGAAAAATTTAATTTAGTATTTGTTTTTAATAATTAATTTTATTAATGAATGCTAATTATTTATTCAATAATTATTTTTTTCGTTTTTTCGTTTATAAAATCAAAAGAATATGTTGGGCGGTGTATTGGAGCATGATATGAGAATGGTGGACTAATCCTGGACCCCACCCCTTTGAAAAATTCCTATGTGCCCTACTGACTGTGTGTATATATGTGATCTTACGCACATGTGTGTGTGAATATATCCATACAGAAACTTCATATACACAATTGCAATTTTTACAAAATATAAAATTCATTATTAAGGTGACAATTTTTTTACAATGAAAAGGAGGACGAAAAATTAAAGAAAAAATGACAACTTGAATACCTGAAACGTTTTATTAGTTCAAACAAAAATACGCTAATTATGATTACATTCTTTTTAATTATTATCTTAAACGAGTATTTTTCCATTGAATGAATTTTTTTTGGTCAACGTATCATTTTCTAATATATTAGAAAGTTCGGGCAAAAAATATCCTTCATACAGAATTTTACAGTAAGCACTGTTGCTAAAATATTAACATTTAATTTTGTGTGATTTCTCACTAGTCACTTCACAAAAATCATTATCAACTGTAAAAAACTCTTTCATATTGAATGTGTTTATTTTTTAAATGGCTTAATGGCTTAAGTAATTTCATCCATCTTCTACCATTTTCACAGCACGTTGATTTTCCAATTGTTTTAATTTATTAGAATTTAAATATACATTAAGTCTTCTTACTACTTCAAACAGACAATTGCCATTGATTTTTATATCAGGCATTTCTTTCGATAAAAACTCGATATAATTTTCTATATCTGCCCAATTCATTTGCGACAATGTCAAAAAATACCATTGAAAACTTTTGTTTCCTGTGATATTTGTTTCAGACCATTCTTCGACATTTTGGAAACATGTTTGATTCATCTTGGGAAGATCCCTTTGGATCTCACTTTGAGAACGAGAATAATTTGGAGTCAGATAAGAGCCAGTAGCCATTTTTATAAATAACTTTCTTTATTTGGTTATCTTTTCCAAATGGAATCAAAGACTTTTATTAACAAATATATCTAAATAGTTATATGAGGTTTAAAAGGGACTTTCCTTTAAATAAACTTAAATATTTAATGATCCAACTAATTAACAATTAGAATATCGATCACGCAGAGATTACAGCGATAAGAGATCCCAGATTTATATTCAATAATGTTCCTATTGAACATTTAACTTTAATCTCACTCCTAGTATAAAACTTTAATGAGACTTTAATTATAAATCAATATTTACCACACTGCAGCTCAGCTCTTCCTGAGAGTTATCCACCTAGAAATCTTCAATAATAAATCTCTAACTTCACCGTTATACCTTCCTGCTTCAATCTCTCTCTCCTACTGCTTTTCACTTTACTATTCCGTTTTACTTAAATACTTTATCTAATCTGCATATAACAAGGAATCCTGTCCTCTTTTTGGAGCTGATTGGAAATTGGTAGGGGAATTAAATTTCCCTAAAAAAAGACGACCCAGAAGGTTAGTGATAAAGTTCCGTATAGGTTTGTCACAATCTCTGAATACAGAGATTAACAGATCAGTTTTAAAATATTGAAAAGGAGGACACATTTCGAGGAAGGACAGAACCTATAAAAGGAGCACTGTCCTCCCAAAAGGAGGAAGTTTGGTCACCGTATCATTATTGCAAATCGAGTAAAATGTTGAGGAATTAGCTGGCTAGTGAGTGAGCGAGAGTTTGTTAACGTCGTACAACACAAGGGCTATTGGCGCTGGACCTCATAATTTTGTGCGTCGGACAAGTGGCGCGAGGAAGGACTTTGAGCCTCGACAGATTTAAGGTACATCAACTCTCTACCCCTGGGGTGGGTGGAATTTTCCAGGGTACGGGCTACTTCTAATTTTTTCAAGGTGTTGTAGTCCCCCCAATGGCGTAGGTGTGATGAGGTAAAAAAAAGATTAACAATATCTATTATAACTTAATAATAAATACGGAATATGTATTTCACTACATAGCTAAAGTTTAAAAAAAAACACCTCACACTCTTAAAACCGCATTTAAAGCAAAACGCAAGATACATAATAAAAAAAAACTCAACTCAGTGGTGCAACAGCCCAAGAGGGCCAAGGCCTACGATACCCATCTCAGTGTAAGTGACTTTGCGCGTTGCGATGCATGAGCATATGTCCCGATCAGGTGGTCAGTCTGATGTGAAAACCCCAGAATTTAATCCCCAAGCAAGCTTGGTACTCATTTATCGACCCACTGAAGAGATGAAAAGCTGAGTCAAACTAGCCCTGCCCAAGGATAGAACCCCAGACATGCGGTGCGGAAACACGATACGCTACCACTCGACCTACATAACAAAAATAGCCACAAATATAATAATATCAAACCGTGATTTTGTAAAAGCGTATAAATAAATAATATTTATGATATTTAGTGTCCCTTAGATTAGAAAATGTACATACAATTGTTTTAAGAATATTATTACAATAAAAAATTATTTAAGTACAATATTTTGACAAAAAATGAACATAAAATGACCCATTTTCAAAATATTCTCCTTGTATGAAAAATACTTCTATTATAATAATATTTTGCCTGTACATGGCTCAGACCTCTGTACAGAGGCTTAACTAGAATTTTTAAAATATATATCTTAGAAGAGAGTTTATCCATGTTTTACGACAACAGAGGGGAGAAATTTAAGAAAAAATCGCCGATAATTATTTCAATGCGTTGTAACTCTGAAAATAATGTGAATTTTTCAAAAATCATAATTCAGACTCTCTGGAGAGAAGCCTTTACTTTATATAAGCAAAATATTATTATTTTATAGAAGCATTTTTTATAAAAGGAAAACATTTTGAAAAAAGGTTATTCTAAGTTAATTTTTTGCCGAAATATTGTATTTAAATTATTTTTTTTTTTTGCCAAAATGGACTTAAAACAATTTTATACAATTTTATTTTTTGTATTCTAATCAAGTGACACTAAATATCATGAAAATTGTCCATTTATGCATTTTTTTTTAAAAAAATCGCGGAGAAGATTCACCTCAAGAAATAAAACGTTTTTATCTAAAATTAGTTCTCGTTGTGTTATTGTCAGTAGAAGCCTTAGCGTGCATACTGTCTCCCAGTCTTGAATATTTCGGTATATAATTACTAACTGCTAATCTTCAGGTAATCACCAGTCGATCGCGATCGACTTAATGCGCAATCCTGCTCTACACGGTGGGTCTTCAGGGGTACCTGGCTCGAACTCATGACTCTCCAGTCAGGAATCTGTGACCATGACCATCAGGTTGCCGTGGGCCTTAAATTGATAAATTAATTATTTTGATTAAATCTTTTCAAATTATAGATTTGTGTTTGATTTTCGATTCCCCTATTAGCTCACACTCTCTATTTATTTATTTATTTATCTTGGTGGGATTTTCAATCGTTAATAAAATACATTGTAAAGCGCTCAATTGAGCTGAAATTTTATACACATGATTATTTTGGATGACAATACAGTAATTTAATTATAATTAATAAAAAGTAATTGATTAAAACTATAATTATTTAAAGAATTGCAAATACAGACACGTTGGCATCATTTTTGGGGACTAGTGTGAAAACTTGAAAAGGTTTTTTTCTCACATTTTAAAGCGCTCATTTGAGCTGAAAAGTTCTATTCACTATTGTTTTGGGTAAAAATACGATAATTTAATTATAATTAATTAAAATTAATTGGCTGAAACTAATTATTTAAAGAATTACAGATACAGCCACGTTGGTTTCATTTTTAGCGACCTGGGTCAAAACTATAAAAGATTTTTTTCTCACGTTTGAAAGCATTCAGTTGAACTAAAATTTTATATACACGACTGTTTTGCATGACAATGCGATACTTTAATGATAATTAATAAAAATTAATTACCCCTTAATGTTGTGATTCTGTCATATGTATATACATATTTATATTAATTGTAACTATTTAATAAAAAGTAGCTAAAATAAAAATTTTCTTAGTTGATCTAAATAGGAATTTACTTAAAATTTTTTTTATATTACTTGTGTGTGTGTGTTTTTATCACAAATGAGTTTTTTTCCCTTCCATTTCTTTAATGTTTTATTTTACGAGCAATATAGCAGTGAACAAAAGCATCAGCATTTTAAAATTGATACATAGAATACAACGGCACACACAGGAATTTTTCAAGGGGAGGGGGGTTCCAGGATCGAAAGTCCACCATTCTCGCATCATGCTCCAGAACGCTCGCTGCCCAGAATATTCGTTTGATTTTGTCGATTTTGGGGAACAAAAAACTATAAATAATTAATTATTGAATAAATAATTAGCATTAACTAATAAAAGGAATTATTGATAATAAATACTTAATTAAATTTTACGTAATATATACATAGGATTATAATCAATCGAAAAAAAAGTCATGGGCTATAGGAGGGGTGCATGGACTAAAAGAATATTATTTAATGAACGAAACCTAAATAGTTTTCACAAATGGATTTCCTTATTTGTCAGGAATGGAATTAGTTAAAAAAGTTAGGAAGGTTCTAGGTTTTGTAATAATATACTGATAAAAACAATGGTCTGAAGTTAGGTATGAAGGTTAAAGATTAAAAGAAAGATAATGAAACTAAATTAAAGAGCATTTAGGATAGAGGTTCAGTGATTTCATCCAACAATTTTTTTATTTCTTTCATGAATGCTCTTTGAAAATGATTGCTACGTATTCACTAAGCAACTTCTGAAAAGAAAACATGAAATTCGGTGCTTTTTAGTAAAAAGGCTATGGGGAAATAGTCATTTTGGACTAATTATTCAAAAATGGAATCATATAATCGGATTTTTAATTTTAAAACTTTTTACAAGTTTAAAAATATTATTCTTGAAACAGGTAATTTTTATTATTTGCAAATTTAAGCTCATAGAAACATGAATGAGGCAATTATCAATGAATCAGAATAATTGGTAATGGGTAACCCAAAAGGTCATCAGAAATTTATTCAGATCTTCAATTTTTCCATCGCATGACCTCGATGAGTTTTTTTTCTCAACAAAGTAAACAAAGTATACTTCAATTACTATTTTTAAAAAATTGTAAGCCATTTTTCCAGCAGAAATCATTAAACGTATTAAGTAATTTAAATGGTGTTGACCTTGGTTTTTAAAAAGCCGTTTCCAAAATTGAGTACCTCTGAAAAAAAGTATCCTTGTTTAACAGGATGGCAATTATTAACTTAGTAGTGCGTTGGTTGAAAGGCAATAACGGTCTTACAAAGAAAATAGGACGCTTCTCTTTCTTTCATTCTAACTAGGTCAAGAATTTTAATAATTTATGGGAAGATAATGAAAGGTTCTGTCGATGAGAGAATTTTTATAACTGATATAAATTTTTAATCTGGACTGCTGGGGCATTTCCCTGCGACAGTTGTATGAAGAGCAAGACCTGGTGTGTGATACTATTGCTCGGAAAATGGACTTGGTGTAGGCTTTCCTGCTCCAAGAGGATTGGAAACAACAACAGCGACAAATTTTTAAGCATTTGAATTTGTTTATTAAAAATGAAAAAAAAAGAGAAAAACATATACCCCTCCTAAAAAATATCCATTTGATTTTTGAAAAATTCTCCCAATTTTTTTTATTCTTGATTATGAAATTAGTTAAAAAGAAACTTATATTAAATCACCGATTTATCCTTTTATCGAAAGGAATAACTGTTATAAAAAATACAACTTAAAAATACGTATATGAAGCAATTAGACATATATATTTACATACAAAATTTAATGAATAAATTAAATAAAAAATTTATAGTTCGATATTTTGAATATCTCAACAAACAACCGTAATAGAAAATGCTCTATTTTTCTGATACTTTCCTCCGCCATCTTATTAAGGATTAATATTTCGCCAAGTTTTATGCCAAAGTAGCATTTCGCCAAGTCTTACACGAAATACTCGCTTATTTACCTGTAACTAAGTGTATGCTGAAAATGGCTTATAAATACATATATCTGGGAAGTAGACACAAAATAAAGGGTAAAAAGGAGCTATTAGCTGAGAGACCAGAGGAAAGTAGTGGAGGAGGATATAGAAGGATCACTAAGGCACCTCGGAGGATGTATCACCCATGTTTATCAAAAACAGTGAATTTAATGTATAAGAAAAATAATTTTTCAAGCATCTCGAGGTCTTAAATTTCGGACTGATCTAAAGAAGGCAAACCTCTGAGGGGACAAAAAAATAAATAACACTTTTGTCGTTGAGAATTAATATAGGAAGTTTTTTATATTTTTCTAGTGTAGGCTTTAGCATTCACGGACAAATGCTCTGAGGAATTGATTATCTTCCTCTGAATTTTACAAAGTGGTCTTACAAATATGTATAAAATTTGGAATTTTCATCTTCTTTTACATAATAATTACAAATCTATTCAAATACCTTACCTATAGTACGGAAAAAACACCGAAAAGTAAGAAGAGAACGGTTGTCTAAGATCACCAATTTTAGGAGACCAATAACAAAATGATAGAGGATGAGGACTACACTTACAAAATGATAAACACTGTGCGATTAGTAATTTAATGCCATTCCATGTATTTTAACCCACTATGCAAACTATATTAAGGATAACATTCTAAAACAATTTTTTAAAAAACTCCAAAATTTTAGTTATACATAATTAATTAAACGCAAATTAAACTTCTGCTCACGGTTAAGAAGTGGCGTACACATGGATGGGCACTATTCCCCCTGGGCTGGATCATTGGATAGACAAATATCTAGGACCCGGTCAAACTGCCATTTTAAAAGGATTTGTAAATAATATATTTTACCTTTCTGTTGGAGAACTGTTTATAATAAACAAATAAATAAAAATATATTACTTTTTATATGTTTACAAGGTTTAGATCATGTTCATAACTAAATAGTTTTGGTATTTTTTGTACTTTTTTTGGGGGGGAGGGAGATGGCTGGAAAGAAGAAAATGTCTACAAACCTCAAAGTGGGTTAATCCGGCTCTGCATTCCCCCTTCATTGATCATCAGATTTTCATTTTTTAGTTTATAAATCACGTGAGTTTAAAAACATACTTCATAAAAGTATGAGCCGCTAGTATGAATCTTGAGATCCTATCCAGGCTGGATGGATATTTGGGTAAAGTTTGAGAATTATTGTTTTAGAACACAACAAATTCATGAATTTAAAAAATAATCTCCACACCCTAACACTAAAAAGAATCTTTTTCCGATTAGTATGTGAGAAGAAAAATCGATAAATAAACTCCCCTCAAAAAGCCCATACCTACCCCCGTATGAAATAGTTGCATGTCAAACTCTGGTAAAAGGCGGACACGAAGGCTACTACCGCACCCCCCATGGTCACTCAGTGTGAGCTGTCTTGAAATATTTACACTTACTCTTCACCAGGTGGCAATAAATCAGAAGTCCAGGGTCATCAGTATCTCGAATCTACAAATGCTCCCACGCGTTATGTAATATTCCATCGATTTTTGTTTTATTTGGCTTGAAATACCGACTCGTTCGGTGTGGAATACAAACAGCTGGGAGGGGCTTGAAGTAATCGATGACAAGTCCTTCCAACCAGTCACAAGAGCAGTCGTCTGGCCAAATTGAAAATTATAGCGGGTATGGAATGGAATGGATAATAGAACTTTTTTATTTGTTTTCGGATGGCAACAGGTTTAGGAATGATGTAGTTATTTCTGTTACAGATAGAGGTACAAGTGTAATTTGTCTATTGGATGAATATAAAAAAAATTAACTTTGACCACATTTAAAAAAGTTTTTTTAAATGTTAACATGGCAGGTCGTGGGCACGTTTGACAATTTAATTTGTCGTGAAATTTGTTGTCGTGATTTCGTGACATTGGAAGCACGCGTGGGAGGTTGATGCTACGAGTTTTGAATATAGCACAATTTCTATCGTTTATTGTGACAAAAATTATTCAAATTTTTTTATAAATTATCTGTATTCCGCTGCTTTAATAGGTTTTCAATATATTGCGCGACTAGATATTGTTTTTAAGTTATTTTTTTCTTCTAAACCCAGTTATATATAATTTTTAACGTATACAAAATATTCCTATAGATTTCGCCTTTTGGTTTAAAAAAGATAGGGCTTGAGTCTTGTAGAGTTGGAAGGGTCCATCACCACCTGCTAAGGGGGATGGTCAGTTTCCCCCCTTTGGGATAAAATCAAAGTGTCCAACACAACCTGCTCAAGGGAACGCCAGCTGAAAAAGGGGATTAGCCCCTTCCCCCTTTGGGAGTTAGAAAAGAATGCATTCTGTCTTTGGGTACGAAGGAGTGAAGTCATGTACTGAGTGTTACTAGTTGAACTGAGTGTTTTTCTTAAAATGTTTTTTCTTTAAAATAAACCTTAATATTTAAAATTTAGACCCCATCGTTTTAATTTGTTTCCATGCCCATTGCTTAGAATCAAACTTTAATAGCCTCAAAAACGAAAGTATTCTAATATTTACGCCCCCATATTCCCCCTAGCTGGGAGTCGATTTCCACAAAACCTATTTTTAGCGGATCTCTACTCATGAACAGAAAGATTTTTTTTAATAAGACACAAAAACGAGAATTTTTGTATATAACGCCCCCGCAATCATCCTTGGAGTCTATTTTCTCAAAATCCGTTCTTGTATGATTTCTTCGCAACAAAAGAAACATGCCTGTCATATTTCAAGTTTAGAGGTGCAATAGTTCCGGAAATATTGCGATGAGTGAGCGAGTCACTTTTTCCCATTAGATATATTGTAGATACTTGCAATAATGGATCTGTGTATAATAACATATTATCGCAGAAATTCTTTGTTCTTTTGTAAAAAAAGCACAATATTTCATTTTAGTGATTAATTTCTTGTTTCTGCAAAAGTAAAAAATTATTTAAAATTATATATATCTTACTCAATCATTTCTAAAATAATAATATACTTACAACTAATTAAATTTTTCTCTATAAATAAAGTACAATAATTTCTTATTTTATTTTCTTAAATAAAAAAACAAGAATTTTTCAGTAAAATAATATTTTTTATTTCTTTTTGATGCAAAATTAATTATTATTTCTCTGAGAAATGTATTCTTTAAAAAATTTATCTTCAACACAGAATAATAATTTCTTATTAATAAAGCTCCTTTTTTTTAATTGTGTACGATATTCAAGTATGACGTTGGTACATGAATTAGTATATCTCTCTATTTTAATATTTGTACCATACCTGAGTGACCAAATTATTCTTGTCGACAAAAAAGATTAAGAATTTGTTTTGAGCTATTCATTTTATGTCTTTAAAATGAAACGAGAAACTAATTAAAGTTTAATATTTTTTCTTCGAATCTATTTAAAAATCATTATAGCATAAAAAGAGGGAAAAAAAGAGAGGGACAGATAAACTTTTGTAATAAAGAGTAAGACAAGACGAACTATTCTTTTTAATATAAGCTCAGCTAATCAATTTTTTATTAATGAAACTAATTTACAAAATTAATAAAAAAGTAAATATTAAGTAAGAATTTAATAAAATATTACAATATATCATTTATCAAATAAAGTGTAGATTACTTATTACCGAACTAATTACTTATTCCTTCCGTCTAACATGTCTCTGAAGCATAACATCACAAATATTTGACATATGAAGTATTGATAAATTAAAGTTTGAAAGGTTTTATAATTACAAAAATAATTTTGAACCGCAAATATTTAATTAAAACGTTATACTTATTCAACGCTGATTGATATAATTTGAAGTTGCTTCAGAACTTGTAATTTGTTGTTGCCAACGCATTGCACGTGTTCACCAAATCATAGAAACCACCAAGAAAACAATCCACCATAACGGATGCAAAATACTCTGAGAAGGAAGCCAAACTGCCATACTAGAACAGATGATACACTTGAGAAAGGAAATACATTTACGAAGACAAAGAAAGCGTTATATAACAAACGGGAGATTGTTTATACACTTTCTTGATGCCCAACTTTCAAACTTGTATGCAACTCATATTGAATCACACTTTAAATCAATACTAATTTAATTTCAGCTGTTACTTTCGACAGGAAATACTTTCTAAATACTATTAGTGATAAATCATGAAGTAATATTCCGCTGGATGAATTAAATGCTTTTGTACAAAAATAGATGGATACAATGGTAGAAATCAGAATTTAAAGAATTATTTCGGTCTTTTTCTATCAATTTTGATTTTTCTGCTCAAATTTATACCAATGCCCAGCCGTAGTCTGCGATGGCACATATTCGAACCCTGAAACCAGTAAAGACATGTCATGTAGAGGGACTGACAGTGACGTCTTAAGATTTTTTGAGGCCCTGGACCTCTATGCAGAGTAGGCCTCATCTGCGACCCCTTTTAAGTAGAAGGTATATGGTGTGAAGTTTGAGATAAATAACGAAAGCGTGATATGGATTAATTTAAATATTTAGTTTATTTACGTCACAGCTATTATTTACATAACTATGCATTAAAGTTATTAAACTTATTAAAGGTTTATTAGAGTTCAAAACAGTGGTTTGTGAGAGGAGGGTTTCCTTTCGGTGACCACTCATTTGAAGGTTCAAAGTATCTCTCCCTGGTTCTCCCTCCCTCTGTTCGGGGATCAGGGGGCCGGCGCTTTTTAGCATCTCGTTACATCTTGCCATTGACGGGAAAAGGGTCCCACATAATGTTAAAGGTCGACGGGTGATCCAAGATGGCACTACACAATAATTCAAAGTTGCACAGGTGTCTTTGCACGTGTGGTAATTATTTCTACAAAGACGCCGATCACAGCTGCGAGACGAAAATGTTACAATGGTATACATTGTCAAATACCTTTTCAAGGGTTGCCTCGTAATAAGTAAACGTCGTGTATGACTCACTATCTCACGAACCTAGGCACAAACCGACTTGATCGACAGCTGCCTTTCGCCTAAAAGATTTGTATGGAGGTAGGCTCTGGCCTAGGCTGACCGACGGACATGACATAGTAATGCAATCTTGTCACTAATGACTGTTGGCATGTAGTTCGAAATTTCAGTGTTTTGGGGGAATGTGATCTAGAACAACATTCAATGATTAAAATTATTTGGATGAAGATCATATTGAGGTTGGGTTGATAAAAAGACAAGGTCCCAAACCAATGTCGAGGTCCTGGTCCCGGACAGAGTTAGCTCATGCCAACTCTGTCCTTATGGTGGCTCATGCCTTAAGATACCCCTGGGGCTGATGCACTTGAAATATGCCGGGCCTTGAAGTCCAGATGTTTTCATGGCATGGAAAGAAGAGTGCCAGTTCTGGTGTTTACTAGAAATCAAAATATTAAATGACAGAGGTGACAGAACTGATGATGGTTATGTCACATAACCTTCATATAAGTTATTTATATTAATTCTAATTTCGATCTGTGATATGAAGGATTGATTAGTTATAACTAACGTGAATCAAGTTTTGAAAGTATTTTTTGTACATAACTAATGTTTCCGCTTGAATGATTTATGTTCCTGTAATTCATTTGTAGGGGTTTATTAAGGTAATGTATTTGTACAAACTCATCACAATCTAACTGTGACTCAAAATAAAGAGGAATTTTAGGTGTACGAACCAAGTTTTCAACATATATGTTTAAAAATGTTTAATAAATAAACAAACAAATCCATACTATTGTGTCTTGGAGACTATAGTATGCAAGATAACTATTAGAGAAATAGAGATTATATTATAAGCAAAATGGGATTAAATAAATTAAAATATGGATGATGAGGGAGATTAATGCGAGGTCAGACATTTTCCTTGTCATTTTCCTGAGTTTTAAAATTATTAGATCTGTTATTCGTTTGTTTGATATTTTTCCATTGCTATTTCTACACACACACACGATACAAAATCCACTAACTACACCCAAAGCACCACATAATTTTGAGCCACGGTCAACAGAGGTTCGACGCTTGCCCTGGCACCTAGCTCTTCTCTTCTATGTCACATCAAAAGTAAGTCAGTAGTACTGGCGTAGCTGGCTCTGTGGGAGCCTTGTATCAAAATTCCTTCGGGGCCCTTTTTTAAGCATGAGAGCCCTGTTAGGGGGACTGTAGCTACCTTGGGGGCCCCGTATCATTGATACGGCTGATACGCCGGTAGCTACGACCCTGGTCAGTAGTCAGGGACGTCTTAAGACTTCTTGTGGCCCTGGGCCCCTTCATAAATTTGGCCCCAACTATGACCATTAAAAGCAGACAGTACATAGCATACGTTGTCAAATACACGTATAAACATTAACCCGAAACAAATAAATGTGCATGATTTACAATTGCACAAACCATCTTGACCGATTACCGCTTGAAAGATTAATGATGGTGTATGGGGGTAGGCCTAGGCCTTATATGGAAAGGACATTGATAAGTTTGAGCTTCATATGGACAACGCTTCTAGTCACACGTCTAAGTCAACTGCTGCTTATTTAGCAAAGAAAAAAAAATCAGAAACAGGAATAAAATGCATTTCATTCGATCAAATACGTGTAAAATCACCCACCCTACGATTCTGCAATGAACTTTAGTGCTTTCTGTTTATTAAAACGAGTTTTTTGAAAACGGCATCCAAGAACTCTGAACTGTCTTTGGAAAATGGTTCAAGAGGAATGGAGTAAAATTTGCATGAAAGTTCTAAGAAAAAGTTTTCTATCATGAAAACTTCGAGATAGAGCTGTTGTTAAAAATTATGACTATCAGATAGAAGCAAATTCCTACAAAAAAAGAACGGTATTTACTGATAAAAATTATCTATCAAAATCGTTTCTACAAAGTGTGAACGACCTTCTGTATTTATTGAATAATTCTTCGCAAACAATTAAAAAAATCACGAAGAAAGTTTATGGGTTTTTTTTGTTTGTTTTGTTGAGAATGAAGCACTTCTTAAAATTTTGTGTGTATAGGGATGTCTTAAGACTTCTTGAGGCCCTAGACCCCTACGCAGAAGTAGATCCTGGACCTCTACACAAATGTCGGCCCACTTATGACTCTTAAAAAATTGACAGTACATAGCATACATTGTCAAAAACTCGTATAAACAATAACTCGAAACAAATAAATGTGCATGATATATAATCAGTCAAACAAGCTCGACTGTTTGCTGCCTTTTCCCTGAATGAGTAATGATGATGGTAGGCCTAGGCCTATACATGGGTGACGGTCATCTCACGTAGCCAGTTGACATATCATCCGAAATTCCCAGTTTTTCGGAGAATACAACCGGAAATAACATTTGACCGAGGAAATTATCGAATCGTGATTTTATAAATGCTGAGTCGAGAACGAGACAAGCCCTCCCCCCTGTAACTGAGGCACTGGGCCTGGTTCCATTTGGCCCATTCCTTAAGATGCCCCTGTCAGTAGTGTAGTCTTGGAGAGTGGTCAATTCAAAATAATTTCTCACCCTCAACTACCATACACAGAGGAGAGACTTTTAATTTTATGTTTCAGTTCTGAAAATTCTCAATTGATTCATTAAAAAATGGGAAAAGTTCCTTTAGAAAATTCGATATAAAAATGATAAATACAAATAGACTTATTTTTTCGATCCTTCAGATGTATGCAAATAAATCGAGACTTTTTAAATATATATATATATGTGGGAGACAACAAGGGGTCCAAAACGTTGTCTTTGTTCTATTTTATTTAACATTAAACAAAAATTAATTAAAAAGGTAGTTTTTAACAGATAAGTTTGACGATGATATGCAAAAGGTAACGCCTGCTCGCGCACCTCTCGCGTTCTTTCTTTTCTCTCTCTTTTGCTTTTTCTCAAGAGTCAAAGTTTTTACAGTTTCAGTTCTGCTTTCACTTATCTGCGCCTGCGCGCGAAGACTGCGTGGAGTTGTCGATAACTATTGGTTACTATATCCGGCCAGCCTGACTGTACGCTGTCCGCAGCGGTACTTATTCCTTTTTTCCTTTCCATGGATACCAGAGGAGAATCTGAAACATACAAAAAAGACGGAACAGACAAGGACTATACGACAAATACATAGAGATTTAACATATCATAATTCTGCTGAACTGAACAGTTTCTCCATCATGTGAAGGCACCTCTTCGACATCCGGAAGGTTCCACAGGAAAACATAGTTTCACAGGCATAAGAACGTCTTTTTTAACAAGTTGATCTTTGGTTGAACGCATCGATATTTTCCTCTGTAGAGTTCTGGACGTCTGTTCAAAACAATTTCTCTTTTTCCTTCGTTTCCACTGCCAGGGCTGGAAGATCCTTCGGAGCAACACAAACCGTCGATAATTACTATTCATAGGTGAAGGGGTAGGAGATCGGGAGATAAATTCCTCGGAACTCGTTTTCATGGCACCATTGGCTTTCTTACACAATACTATATCAGAACATTTTTCTCTTACAATACTCAATTTTAACTTAGTACTCTTAATTTTATTACATTTATAATCCTTAATTAGAGAACTCGAATCATTTCTAGTATTAAAGTTTTTAACATGTGGCAAATCATAACTAGAGTTTTTTATCACATTTGAAACAGAAACAACATTAGGATAAGCATAAGCATGAGCACCTAAAGAGGATTCACTTTCATTCAATAAAACATCGCTCTTTGCGTGGCCTAGTTTTTTTATTTCAGAATATACACTGGGATGTATAATAAATTCTTCGGTCAAGGTCGGTGATATCGCCGTTCGAACACTTATACCGGAGAGTGTTGATTAAGAGAAAGATTTATCGGTTTAACTTCTACCATTCGCTGTTCGCCAAAACATGAACTTAATGTTATGATTTCTTCGGAAGGTGTTTGCACTCTAATTAGTGAGGAATTTAAAACTGGGATCTGGCAACCTGAATCAATCAAGGCTGTTACGGGCTGATTTTCCACAAAAATGCTTACGTATTGAAGATTTGAGAATTCATCGCTATTTTGTTTTTCGCTCTCGACTTTCAAAGTATTCACGTTTATTTTATTACGGATGTGGCTGTTAGATTCTTTAGGTTTAAAACGCTTCTCACAGTCTCTTGCGCAATGAGATGAATCACCGCATATAAAGCAATTTTTATTTTCTCTTTCAAGATATTGGGGATAGTTCTCTTTAATCTTTGGTTTAAAGTTTTGTGATCTATTTTTAAAGGGGTCTTGGGTATATCCATAAGTAATAGGAATTTCCATACACTCTTTTTAGTAAATCAATAGGAAACCAATTTCTTTCTCTCGAATGTGATCCGCTTCTAACCTTCTGAACCGATTTTTAGAAATATAAATAACTCAAAGAGCACAGGATTACTTGTTAGTAGATTAGATTCTAAATCAATAGGCCTAAACCAATCTTCTGCTTCTCGAATGCCATTATTGAATATAATTCTGCAGTTTTTCCTTATTTTTAAAGTTTCAATTAATTTATCAGAAATTATAAAGATCACATAGTTCTCAAAGTGTTCCATTTGGGAAAGATCATTACAGAGTTGCAGATTCAAAGTTTCAAAATTTATCAGAAATTATAAGAATTAACTTTTCTTAACGAACAATAATATTGGAAGTTTGCCGTCAATCTTGCAGCAAATTGGATGTATGTCTCGCCTGATGATTTTTACAGCATTTTTAAATGAGTTTAAACACTCGCGAGGGGTTAATTGGAATTCTCTGAGTACTATAGATTTTAATTTTTTCATAGTCATTTAATTCCTCTTCTTTAATATACAGTAAGACATTATGAGCTCTTTCGCCCAGAAGATTTATTAAAATTTCAGATTTATATTCGTCATTTATTTTCTTGGTTAAAAATGCGCGTTCTAATGATTGGAAGAACAGATTAAAATTTTCAGATCTGGTGGGAACAGGAAGAGATAAAGTTTTAATACTTGTTATCATCTTTTCTATGTTAGTTTCGAACTGTTTATCTTCGACTTTAGCTGCAGGATTTAAACTTAAGGCTTTATTTTTAGCCGTTTGAAGTTCGACTTCTTTTTCTAATTGAGCTAACTGAAGTTTCGCGAGCTCAATTTTCTGTTTTTCTAAAGTTACCTCTCTTTCGTTTCGCGATACCCTCTCATCTATACAGTTTTGAATTAAAGTTTTAACGAAATCTGGATCACTTTCAAATGTACTACTGTTCTCAATCTTAGTCTTTAGTTTAACTATAGTGTCAGTACTCTCCACAGTACCGTCTAGATTCTCAACAACTGTTATGAAATCCTCTTTAAGAGCGTTTTTATACATTTTAGAAAAATATGGAAAGATCCTACCTTTTCTTTTCTGGCTCCCTTGTTGCTCGCACGTACGATGTATCCAATGAAGAAAAACGTTGTGAATCCACTGATTTCACCTCTTCGCAGGTAATATAGTTGAAATTGTTCGAATTGACACCTCTTCGCAGGTGTTTGTGAAATTGTAGTTCCGGCCTCTACACAGGCGGAATTTTCGACGATGGGTTCCAACCTCTACACAGGCGGAATTTTCATGCTGAGTTCAAACCTCTACAAAGGTTGAACGAAGTTTTCGAAAAATGGCGGCGCGTCTCCTCCACGGACGGCTTTTGTTCACGTTCCAAACTTTGATCAAAATCGAAATTTTTTCAATCCCGGCCTCCACAGGCGGATTATTCATGCTGAGTTCAAACCTCTACACAGGTTGAACGAAGTTTCCAAAAAATGGCGGAGCGTCTCCTTCACTAACGCCTTTGTTCATTGTCCAGACTTTGGTTCAAAATCGAAATTTTATCGATCGCGGCCGAGCCCCCATAATTTGTGGGAGACAACAAGGGGTCCAAAACGTTGTCTTTCTTCTATTTTATTTAACATTAAACAAAAATTAATTAAAAAGGTAGTTTTTAACAGATAAGTTTGACGATGATATGCAAAAAGGTAACGCCTGCTCGCGCACCTCTCGCGTTCTTTCTTTTCTCTCTCTTTTGCTTTTTCTCAAGAGTCAAAGTTTTTACAGTTTCAGTTCTGCTTTCACTTATCTGCGCCTGCGCGCGAAGACTGCGTGGAGTTGTCGATAACTATTTCTTACTATATATATATATATATATATATATATATAAAAATTCATGGGAATTAATTATAATTGTGAGTTCAAAATAGTTCGGTGAATTGTGATAAATAAATTACTGCCGATAAAATACTTTCCTTATTTGAGAACATTTGAATATAATTAACGAATACATACAGTATTAACACGGAAATAAAAAATGTCAGCAATTCTTGCCACATAAGACTCAAGACTTGTATTTTACCAACTCAATATTCCATCTCCTTATCTTTTGCCATCGAAAGTTCCAGAACTTTCCATAATTAAAATTACAGTTAATTTTTATAAATAAAAGCACGCGCGTGCGTTAATATAAAGCATTAATAACAGCATTAATATAAAGCACGAGAGAAATAAAGAATTACCATTTGTTACATCCCCCTCTGGTTTCGACGGTGTCCCGAAGAGGAACCAGGAGCCTGTGGGACCTTTGGTGGACGGCCACGTTTACGAAGAGGAATAAGGGGTTTTACTTTGTCATTATTACAAGGAGTCAAAGCAGAGGGGTGGTAAACACCAAGAGGTTCCCCCGGATTATCAAGACTAGCAATCTCGTAAGATGATGGTGATCTTTGTGTTAAAATCACGTAGGGACCGTCTCTGCGTGGCATTAGTTTCGCACTTCTTTGCGCTCCGTTGCTCAGCGGATATGATGCTACAAAGACATGTTCTCCAGGTTGATATGTTGGAGCAGCTTTTCTCTTTTTATCTGCGTAAAACTTCCTACTATCCTGTTGCTCTTCAACCACCTCTCTAATCTGAGTGGAAAACTTAGCGAATTTCTTGAGATAGGGAGTTATCTCTGGCACAAAATTATCATTCTGGATGATGACTCGGATATCATTAACAACTTCACTTGGAGGGCGTAACTCTCTACCAAAATTCAGAAAGGCTGCCGTCTGTCCAGTCGTTTCACATTTGGCTGTGTTGAGAGCAAAGCGGATGAAGGGTAGCTTCTCTGACCAACAGTCATGCTTGTCTTGGACGAGAATTGCCAGCCGTGGTTTCAGATCCCTATTATTTCGTTCAACTGGGTTAGCTTGTGGATGGTATACCGGGATCAGGGATTGATGGATGTTTAATAGGTAGCATATTTGTTGCATCACTGCTGACACAAACTGGGTTCCATTGTCACTGATAAGGCGGCGAGGAATACCATACCTCAGTAGAACCTCTTCAATCAAGGTAATGGCACATTCTTTAGCTGTGGCATTGGGTAGTGCAAACAGTTCGACCCACTTGGTGGTACAATCCTCAATGATTAGGATCCATCTTTTACCATCTTTACTCTCAGGTAGGGGCCCGGAGAGATCAATGGCCAAGGTTTCAAAACGTTGGGCTGGCACAGGTGTCTGTAATAGCCCGGAGGGCTTCTGATTTGAAGCTTTGTATTTAATGCAGTCAGGACAGTTCTTTACAAGAGACATTCTGTATGGGGGTACAGAGATAGGAGGACTATTTCCCTTGTTAATGTGGTGCTCCAAGATATTTGTTGCTTCTCCCCCTGGTTCGAAGACATTTTGGAAGGATTCCAACAGGAGGTTAAGTTTCTCCTTCTGGGTATATATATGTGGCATGCAGCCAAAACCAAGCAGTCTTCGCGCGCAGGCGCAGTGAATTGAAACTGAAACGAAAACTTTTGAACTAGTGAAAGAGAAACAAAAAACTTTTGAGAGAGCAGAAGAGAGAACGAGAGAGGTGCGCGAGCAGGCGTTACCTTCTGCATATCATTGTCAAACTTATCTACCTTTTTAATTAATTTTTGTTTAATGTTAAATAAAATAGAAGAAAGACAAAAGTCTTGGACCCCTTGTTGTCTCCCACAAATTATGGGGGCTCGGCCGCGATAGATAAAATTTCGATTTTGAACCAAAGTCTAGACAATGAACAAAAGCGTCCGTGAAGGAGACGCTCCGCCATTTTTCGGAAACTTCGTTCAACCTGTGTAGAGGTTTGAACTCAGCATGAATACTCCGCCTGTGTAGAGGCCGGGATTGAAAAAAATTTCGATTTTGATCAAAGTTTGGAACGTGAACAAAAGCCGTCCGTGGAAGAGACGCGCCGCCATTTTTCGGAAACTTCGTTCCGCCTGTGTAGAGGTTGGAACCCATCGTCAAAAATTCCGCCGGAGGAGAGGTTGGAAATATCACAAATACCTGCGAAGAGGTGTCAATTCGAACAATTTCAACTATATTACCTGCGAAGAGGTGAAATCACAGTGGAATCGAAATTTTTCTTCATTGGATACATCGTACGTGCGAGCAACAAGGGAGCCAGAAAAAAAAAAGGTAGGATCTTTCCATATTTTTCTAAAATGTATAAAAATGCTCTTAAAGAGGATCTCATAAGAGTTGTTGAGGATCTAGACGGTACTGTGGAGAGTACTGACACCATAGCTAAACTAAAG
This sequence comes from Trichonephila clavipes, assembly GCA_019973935.1. Taxonomy (NCBI): domain Eukaryota; kingdom Metazoa; phylum Arthropoda; class Arachnida; order Araneae; family Nephilidae; genus Trichonephila; species Trichonephila clavipes. Next base: position 621,061 of record BMAU01017962.1, on the reverse strand, counting down.
ACTAAAATTGAGAACAGTAGTACATTTGAAAGTGATCCAGATTTCGTTAAAACTTTAATTCAAAACTGTATAGATGAGAGAGTATCGCGAAACGAAAGAGAGGTAACTTTAGAAAAACAGAAAATTGAGCTCGCAAAACTACAGTTAGCACAGTTAGAAAAAGAAATCGAACTTCAAACGGCTAAAAATGAAGCATTAAGTTTAAATCCTGCAGCTAAAGTCGAAGATAAACAGTTCGAAACTAACATAGAAAATATGATAAACAGTATTAGGACTTTATCTCTTCCTGTTCCCACCAGATCTGAAAATTTTAATCTGTTCTTCCAATCATTAGAACGCGCATTTTTAACCAAGAAAATAAATGACGAATATAAATCTGAAATTTTAATAAATCTTCTGGGCGAAAGAGCTCATAATGTCTTATTGTATATTAAAGAAGAGGAATTAAATGACTATGAAAAATTAAAATCTATAGTACTCAGAGAATTCCAATTAACCCCTCGCGAGTGTTTAAACTCATTTAAAAATGCTGTAAAATCATCAGGCGAGACATACATCCAATTTGCTGCAAGATTGACGGCAAACTTCCAATATTATTGTTCGTTAAGAAAAGTTAATTCCTTTGAATCTCTATGTGATCTTATAATTTCTGATAAATTAATTGAAACTTTAAATAAGGAAACTGCAACTCATATTGGCATTCGAGAAGCAGAAGATTGGTTTAGGCCTATTGATTTAGCTAAAGAGTGTGATATTTATATTTCATCTAGAAGCGGATCACATAAAGAAATTCCTATTACTTATGGATATACCCAAGACCCCTTTAAAAATAGATCACAAAACTTTAAACCAAAGATTAAAGAGAACTATCCCCAATATCTTGAAAGAGAAAATAAAAATTGCTTTATATGCGGTGATTCATCTCATTGCGCAAGAGACTGTGAGAAGCGTTTTAAACCTAAAGAATCTCACGACCACATCCATAATAGAATAAACGTGAATACTTTGAAAATCGAGAGCGAAAAACAAAATAGCGATGAATTTGCACAATTTCAATACGTAAACATTTTTGTGGAAAATCAGCCCGTAACAGCCTTGATCGATTCAGGTTGCCAGATCCCAGTTTTAAATTCCTCACTAATTAGAGTGCAAACACCTTCCGAAGAAATCATAACATTAAGTTCATGTTTTGGTGAACAGCGAATGGAAGAAGTTAAACCGATAAATCTTTCTCTTAATCAACACTCTCCGGTATAAGTGTTCGAACGGCAATATCACCGACCTTGACCGAAGAAATTATTATACATCCCAGTGTATATTCTGAAATAGAGAAACTAGGCCACGCAAAGAGCGATGTTTTATTGAGTGAAAGTGGATCCTCTTTGAGTGCAGATTGTGGTGTTGTTTCTGTTTCAAATGTGATAGAAAACTCTAGTTATGATTTGCCACATGTTAAAAACTTTAATACTAGAAATGATTTGAGTTCTCTAGTTAAGAATTATAAATGTAATAAAATTAAGAGTACTAAGTTAAAATTGAGTATTATAAGAGAAAAATGTTCTGATATAGTATTGTGTAAGAAAGCTAATGGTGCCTTCACATGATGGAGAAACTGTCTAGTTCAGAAGAATTATGATATGTTTAATCTTTGTATATTTGTCGTATAATCCTTGTCTGTTCCGTCTTTTTTGTATGTTTCAGATTCTCCTCTGGTATCCATGGAAAGGAAAAAAGGAAGACGTACCGCTGCGGACAGCGTACAGTCAGGCTGGCCGTTGTGGCATGCAGCCAAAACCAAGCAGTCTTCGCGCGCAGGCGCAGTGAATTGAAACTGAAACGAAAACTTTTGAACTAGTGAAAGAGAAACAAAAAACTTTTGAGAGAGCAGAAGAGAGAACGAGAGAGGTGCGCGAGCAGGCGTTACCTTCTGCATATCATTGTTAAACTTATCTACCTTTTTAATTAATTTTTGTTTAATGTTAAATAAAATAGAAGAAAGACAAAAGTCTTGGACCCCTTGTTGTCTCCCCCCCCACACACACACACATATATATATATATATATATATATATATATATATATATATATATAGGTCAAACTTTCACCTTCCCCTTCTCTTAATTGGCAGGTGTTGCTGGACATCTTCTCAACTATGGACGGGGTGTCCAATTCTTCCCCAAATGGATACTTGTGGGTAGGATTGTCCCAGAAGTACCAACAAGTATTCTTCATATCTAGAACCAAATCAGCAGAACTAAGGAAATCTGTTCCTAGAAGTGTTCTATTTCCCTTTGCCTTTGGGAGAATTATGAATTTGGTCAAGACTGATCTCCCCTCAATTTCTACCATTACTTGGGTTGTGAGGGCCTCACCTGTGGTCTGTTGACCATCTGCTAAGCTCATTGCTAATGTGGTTTCCTGGAAAAGGAGTCTTTTATCCTTAAATATCTGGAACATCCCTTCCCCAGCAATTGAATGTGAAGATCTTGTGTCTGCACATACACGTCCCTTTATTCCACAGAAAGTTATGTCGATTAGGGTCAATCGAGGGCTTCTGGTCTGAGCTGTGTAAGCATTGATGTGATTGGTTGCTACGTCTGTTCTTTGTGATGCGTTGAGGTTGCAGGTGGGGCACCTAGATTTTATCACTCCTTGTTTCCCACAGCCATAGCATCTGAGAGGGGATCTCTCATTTGGTACCTGATGGGAATATTCTCTTTTGAGAGGATGTTCAGTTTTCCTGAATGATACCTGTCTTCCATCATTTACGATTTCACTTGCCTTCACGTATCTCCTAGGTCCACTGGGTAGAGAACGTTGGATGTTGTCAAAAGCTTCCAGCTTATCTGCTAACGTTTCTGGGGAGATAAGTTCTTCCCAGATATCTAGGTAATGTTCCTTATACTCTGGAGAGCATCTCTTTTTCATTTGATCGACAATCATCAAATTCTTCAATCCATCAAATGAATCAATTTTAAGCTCATTGAGCCAACCTTCAAAATATGCTCGGATTTCAAAATAATAATCCTTCCACGTCCCATTTGGGCTTTTTCTGTGACGTGAAAACAGCTCCCGGAATTTTTCTGCGGTTAATTCGAACCGTTGCAGAAGCATTCCTCGAATGTGGGAGTAATCCCTGCATTTCTCCTCAGTCTCACGGGCAATGAGGGAGGTTACATCACTAGGAAGGGCACCAATGAGATAGGGTACCCACAGATCTTCACCAAGATCTAATAGCTTCATTTGCCGTTCGAATAAGGTGAGGAACAGGTCCAGGTTATCAACTTCAGGATTGAATGTTGGTAGCAACTTTTTAATTCAATTTTTGTTTGGGGTAGGGTTTGTGGACCTACGACTCTTTGAGTCTCATTTTGCAGTCGTATTTTCTGCAGTTCAAATTCACGCAGTGTTTGCTCTTTTTGTTTGTTTTCCTCGTCTATTCTATTTGATACGATTCCCTCAAAGATACATTTCACAAATTCAGGTTTTGTCCTTATTTCAATTATTTTTAGCTCTTCCCCATTCGACTCACATTCACCTAACTCAATAGCAAGCTTAATGAGATCAGCTTTTTTCCCTTTTCCCAGAAATGACATAACTGAGAAATTTAAGAGTTGCAAATAAATAAAATAAATAACTAAGGTCCAGGCCTTATTGTCCACCAAAGCTCTTACAGATATGGGAATACACCTTAAAATATGGCTAGCTTTAAAATCTTATAAATTATTATGCACTTCAAAATACAATTAAAATAGGTAAATAAATTAATAGCATATTCAAAATACCAACAAGGAACATTAATTCAAATAATAAAATAATATAAAGAAAATTTAGGAATCATCAGTTGTAATGATACAAAAATTCAATGCAATGAAAATACTAAACAAAACTAAAATAATTATGCATGTAATGCTACCTAAATTCAATAGGAAATCAGTAAAATATCAAACAAAAATAGTAATTATTAATGTGCAATTCACAAAATATTAATCAGGAAACGTTATATCACAAAAAATAAATTAATATACAGCAAAATTAAGAATTATCATTGAATAAGAATACCAAAAAATCAATGAAACAAAATAATAAAATTATCCCTAGCACTAACACACTGTAGCAGGATTGCTATCACTTGTATATGAAAAATGCACAAAACACTATTGCAAAAACTTTTAACAGGAAATTGATGTTTTTTTTTTCTTTTCTTCAGACAATTGAAGTCAGGATGATTCACTTTTTCTCTCAATTTCCAGGGATTTTCTCTTGCTTTAGAAGGATTGCGGCGCAATACCAGTAATTTTTTCTTTCCGGGACAGTAAGGTTTACAGAGCCGGTTAAGTTTTCATTTTTCTGCGGCGTTTCGTCACAGCGTCTACAGGGTTCGTAGTTCTTTGGCCACGGGTGTGGGCGCCAGTTTTAACATGGAAATAAAAAATGTCAGCAATTCTTGCCACATACGACTCAAAACTTTTATTTTACCAACTCAATATTCCATCTCCTTATCTACTGCCATCAAAAGTTCCAGAACTTTCCATAATTAAAATTACTGATAATTTTAATAAATAAAAGCACGCGCGTGCGAGCATTAATATAAAGCATTAATAAAAGCATTAATATAAAGCACGAGAAAAATAAAGAATTACCATTTGTTACACAGTTTTGAAAGAGAATTTTGCTTTTATTATTAGTACATCGAATAAGATTTTGGAGTAGCGCGATGGCCATGTCGTGAGATTCATGGCCAGCAGTATCAAGTCATGTCAAAGGTCCGAGTCCAGGTTTCATTTTTAGTTTTCTATTTTATCTGTTGAGCTTCAATTGAATCCAAGATTTTGTACACATTTAAGCCTCAGTTGAACTCAAAAAATTCAGTTAAGGCTCGAACTGCTAATTTAAGGAAGTGCGGAATTTTTGATAAGCACCAGTTCAGAGGTGGCCATGGTTTGCCTATTGGTCATGGGCATGAACTAGTGACGATGTGTCAGGGGTTCGAATCCTAGTGTCACTGAAGACCCGCCGTGTAGAGGAGCTGATGCATGTTGAATGTGTCCTTCCATTGGTATGGTGGAGTAGTTAAAAGAGGAAAAGGCAGCCCGAGATCTGTTACAAGTAACCCTCTTTCAAATCTGAAGCAGCATTAACTTAAGGTATCCGACTACCCTAAAGACAGGATTTGTTTTTAAAATTGACAATTTATTATGATTTTATTTTACAGGCCATCTTATTAGCTTTATAAAAATACCAAGTTTTTTATTTTCCGCGTTCACTAGAACAAAAACTACAAGTGTTTTAGTATAAGTGGATGCCATAACTTTACACAAGATGTCAAACTTTAAAATGCGTTTTACTCGAAATGTGTTCGTTTTTTCGAAAAACTCAAACAGGGACAGAGATTGCTCAAAAAGTTTTTAAAATAATTTGCTGGATTTTTTGTGTGTTTGTTCTGTGTAACAGTAGAAATGTTTTAACATTCAGATTTATCAATCATTGTTTTATTGCAAAATTTGCAGTTCTTTATGTGAATATAATCACTGTTTTTTTTAAGCAATTTCATATACTAACTTAGTTAAAGTGCTCTAGTTTTTGTAAAAATTAAAATATCTCTTACCCTGAAAGTCATTTCAAAACTGAATAGCTAATTAATGCATCAAAATTGAGAAATTGAGAATTTGCTCATTTACTATTTGTACAGAACGGGTCATTTGTCTATTATTGCTATTTGTCTATTATTTTGTCTATTGTTTTACTATTTGTCGATTTTTACCCATTTTTTTCCCATTTTAGTAGTAATTTCTTTTTCTCTTCGTAGTTTTAGCCGTTTTTTCTTAAAATGTACTAAATAAATCTAAAAACCACAAAACAAACCTCCATATTTTTTTTTAAAAAGTTGTCGCAAGTTGTCGGATACCTTAAGCTAAGTGATGAAATTAGGTACTAAACAGAAATGTTTCATTATCATTAAAAACTGTGAACTCTCTCTCTCTTATTTAACATTTTAATTATAAAAAAATTCATTTGAACATTTTCATTTTTACTCTTCTATAAAAAACGGGTAAGAAATTTCAATTATACCTTAAATTCGATATTTTTTTATTAAATCAATGTTTGTTTTAAAAGGAAATGTTATTTATTTATCAAATCTATTGTGGTTTATTTATCTGTCGCTGAACAAACCCTCCCCCCCTCCCTTTTATCACCTTGTATTTCTTGCCACGAGCCGTCGAAAACGATCTTTCGATTACAATTCAGAAGTCAATGATACTGCCATGCAAATGACATCGGTGCTCGAGAAAACGAATTCCACTCGATTGGAAACAATGCCACTTCTCTGATTCCTATTCCTCCCACGACCATCCCCCACGCTTTCCGTCACTGCTTCGAACGCCCTTCTTTTCAAAGATTCCATTGCTTTTTGTCGCACGAAATGAGTTGTAGGAACGCTTTTAGTCGCACTCGTAGCTACTGTGTGAACTCTGTTGGAGGTTCAAGAAAAGAAGAAAAAAAAGTGTCGTTGTGTAGTTTGTGAAATTTGAATTGTTGTCAGCGGAATGTTTGGAATACATTGATATATTATTATTTGAAAACCTTGAAAAGATTTAGTGGTTTCTTGGGGAAAAAATGACACCGTTTCTGAGAAATTTAATTTTCTTGCAAATATATTTATCTGTTTATTTATTTAAATATCAGAGAATAATTTAAATTTAGAAATGTTTCAAGGGGAATTTTTCTTCCTTAATAATCGAACTTTCAATTCGCTAAAAAGAAATCTAACTGGGTGGTCGACTCATTTTGAGATTTATGATAAAAAAATATTTTTACATAGTAAATGTATTCGGTATTTCATTTGAATATATTTAACCTCATTTTAACGATTTACAAAATTGTATAGCATACATTTTTTAAATTTCTGGAGATAATTTAATTAGTTAATTACAACAGTTATTTTACAATTATAAAATATTTCAACATAATAAATTAAATACTACATACAGTCGAATTTCTATTTTACGAATTTCTCTATTTTGTGAACTTTTTCCAGGAAACGAGCGCATTTTACTCCTTTCGTAAAATAACCTCCGAAGTGAACGAACTTTTTCTCTAGTGATTCGATCTTTTTCTCCTTATTTTTAAAACATTTCAGAACGTTTTTTCAAATTATTCTCTCTCTTAGAACATTTTATGGTGATTAATAACCTTGAACTAGCTTTATATCATATGCCTTACTTATCTAGAGTGTGTGATGACATTGCCATAATTTCTCAAACAAAAAATACCCAAAGAAAACAAACAGATTTTTTCAGCTATTAAATTTTTAAGGACTCATGTAGAACTGTATGCTTAAAATTACTGCTTATAAAATATTGTATGTTTAACATTACTTATAGGCTTAAAATTAGAAAATGTAATAAAAATCATTAATTTTAATATAAAATTATTTTTTAAAGTTTTAAATATATATATATATATGTACAGTGTACCTCGGACAACGGTTTTTTTCCCTTCTAGTGTTCCTTGCAGATTTATTTCGATGGGTAAGATGTATAAAATGAATAAGTATTAATTTTTTAAAAAAAAGTGTGAATAATTACTTTTTTAAATAACATACAGCGTTTATGAGTTTAAAATTGCATATTTATTCAATACAGGCAAACCTCCATAAAACGAAACTCAATTTTGCGAATTTCTCTATTTTGCGATTTTTTTTCTACCAAAAATATTTTACTATTTCTACATAAAATAGTCTCCAAAGTGCATTTTCTATTTAACGAACTTTTTCTCTTTTGACTCGATTTTTTCTCTCTCTAAAACATTTCAGAACATTCTTCAAATTAATATATCTTTTAACACATTTTATAGTGATCAATGGCAAACTGGCTTTACCAAGTGCCTGACTCATCTACAGCAATGAAATTGCCGTAATTTTTCAAACAAAAAACTCAAGTAAAATTAACAGATTTTATCAATAATTAAATTTAAGGACACATATGGCATTGTATGCTTAAAATTATTGGTTATAAAATAATATACGTTTAAAATAAATCGTAGGCTTAAAATTAGAACTCGTTTAACAATTCATTAAATTTCATAAAAATTATTTTTAAAATTGAAAATACTCCTGGACAATGTATGTTTTTTTTTCCCTTGCAGATTTCTTTTTGTTGAGTAAAGTATATAAAATGAATAGATGTTAACTTTTTCCTAAAAATGTATGAAAAATTACTTTTTTAAGTAATGTATAGTATTTATGAATTTAAAATTTGTTTTATATGGTTATTAACAGATTAATCTCTATTTAACGGAATTTCCACATAGCCAACTTTTTTACTGGATTTAGCGACTTTTTTAAAAAGAGGTCCGACTGTACTTCCAAATTTTAAATATGTATTATAGTAAACGAATACAACGAAATGCGTTGCAACCAAATTTTAAATGTACCGTATATTTCCGTGCATAAGACTAGAATTTTTGGAACTTTTTCTAAGTTAAAATAAGGGGATCGGATTATATACGGATCCAATAATCTCGGGGGAGTACTTTTTCTATAATATAATTAAGTTTTTTAAAAAACATTTTCTGTTAAACTTGCACAAACAATTTAATTTTTTAAAATTTTTTGGGTACTTCGAATGGAACTTTTATTCTAAAAAAAGGGGCAGGGGAACATCAAATAAATCATCCAAAGTTATTATCAGGGTCCGAGTTTCGTTATAGTTTTCAAGATTTACGTTCATTTATTAGATGTTCGAAAGTTTTTGTTATGCTTCCTCAAGGCCGTTAAACATAGGCCGACGATCACTTGCCGTGTACGAATTCTACTTACCGTTCATTTTCAGAGCAAAAAAAAAAAATGGCTCAGAATGCAAGACAGAGAATGAAGTGCTCAAGGTAAGAAACGAATGAAAAAAAATGTGTTAGCTTCACGTAAGATGACCAGAAATAAAACTATCGTTGTTAGTGTCTTACTTTACAGAAATTTTGCTGGAAAATGTTCACCCATTTAACCCACTTGGCAACATACTTGAATACCAACCTGCTGCAATGCCGTTATCCCTTTAAATTACTTCATTACTTCGTAGCTACAGAGATCACACAGCAATAAAATATAACATCGTCAGGGGCATAGCTACCACCGTATCAATGATACGGGGCCCCCAAGCTACAGGGGCCCAACATGTGTAACTACAGTCCCGCTAACAGGGCTTCCATATCTAAAAAAAGATCCCGTAGGAATTGTGATTCAGGGCCCCCTCAGAGCTGGCTACGCCAGTGCATCAAATTCAGTAGTAAATGTTTGCTCTTCACAGTCTTTTGCTGGAGGAAAGTTCTAGTCCCGTTTAATGTTTAAAGATCTTCAGATGATTGGCTCTCGTGTGCGGCTCACCCCACAACCCCTTTCACTGGGATGGTCCAAAGAGTCTTCAATCAAGCGGTTGCTTCGTAGACTTCGGCACTCCATCTTTCAAAGGTCTTCGCAGAGCCTCTCTATGGAGATCCAACTGCCCCCACAACCTCTGTCAAGCGTCTTTGAAGGAGAAAAAACATGGAAGGTAATGTAGAAGATTAAGGGAGATATAGAAGGTCCCCATCACACACAACTTGCGAGCCGATCCCTTAAACCCCTGGACCTCCTTTACGCCCACAATCATCTCTAATATGCCAACGCACACGGCCCTCCTCACTTTAGTCCCAACTCTATTGGTGCTTGGAGACAACAGGCTGGTGTGAAATCAACTCTGCCACCATACCTCGTACACAATCTGGAGGGCCATAAAACGCCAAGTCACTTGGACGCTGAGGACATCTTCCAAGGTATGTCTTTAACACAACAAGCCAACATTCCTTTTCATTAAAATAGTCCGCGGTCCACATGTGCGAGGGGGACCCAACAATGGATACTGTTCATCTGAGCTTCCTTCAAATAGATCGTGCTGCCTGACATTATCTGAGGGTTGGAGAGGGATGAGTGGCCTTTCAACAAAGCTGCTTTCAGAATCGGCGAGACACCTGTTTGCCCTTGGGCATGATTGAAAAATACACGGTCTCTTTTGGAAGATACAATGTTTAATTTGGGCATTCCGGTCACCCCATACATCAAATTTGACAAGCATTGTCAGGAAGTGTTCGACTAATGAGCCGACGTCCCACTGCTGTCCAAACTTCTACACTACTACAACGTAAAGACTTAGAACCTCGACAGATTTAAAATTCAGAAGACCATCTACAAGGGGGTATCCAGAGGCATCAGGATGCATAATAGCGATTTCATTGAAATTAAGCCATTCCCGAGTTCGCTACCGTGACTACACGGCTACCGTTGCAAACAGAACATGTATAAAACGACGACGTAATGTATAAATACAAGATTTTTTCGGATTATTTTTAACGTACTCCGGTCTTTTTTTTTTCGCATGAGTAAAATGAATATTTTTGACCAAAGCAATTATACCGCAATTACGGAAGCCGCATTTTTGTTTAAACATTTTTCTCACGCTGAACTTTTTTTCATGAATAGATTAGGGTTGGTTCGTGAATAAAAATTCTACTATATTTACTTAGCCGGAAATGTTATCATAAGAAGTTATAACCTTTATTTTAGTTTAAATTTTCTTCCGCCGAAATGAATGGATCCTATCTTGTGGGTAATATATTTACAAATATTTTTAATATATATATATATATATATATATATATATATATATTTTTAAAAAATTAGCAAAAAAAAAAAAAGAAAGAAAAGAAAATTGATTTCTTTTATCAAAGTTTTCAATATTTTGTTTAAAGATGTGACGCTTGTGTTACATGGTCCATCGCATTTAAAATTGTTGAACGTTTGAATTACAATTTTTACGCAGATATTCGCGGAACTGTTTCATATCAAGCGATTTTACTATCTTATCCAGGAATTTCCAGAATCAAAACATTTGAAGGAGATTTAGAACTTACTCATTTTCATAAGAAAATATTAACCTGAAAATTGTTTCCGTATACCAATAAAAACAAACATTTATTCTACATGTACATCCTAATAGTTTTACTATAGAATATATGCAAGGTAGAGAGAAAGAACTTTGGAAATATTATACATATAAAAAATAACTTTTTTTTGTTGCGAAAGATATTTTTAAACTTCTTCTCTCTTAGATAAACTCTTTATAAAGTTTTTTTTTTAATATTTTTTTTAAAAAAATCTTATTCCAATAAAAAGATTTTTAATATTCTATATAAAACTAGCTATCCTTTTTTCGTTTCAGTACGGATTTTCTCAGTAGCTTTAACATTACATAAAGTCTTCTCGTTAGAGTGGAAATTTGGAAAAGGTGCCTTTACAGTCTCTGGCGTAATGGCGAATATTAGCCCCCCGCAAATTCAGGTTTTGTCTTTAATATTTTATAAATTGGTTAAATACATACTTGGCGTCCGTCAGGCTTTGGGCTTTCTAGAATTCTGAACCTCCCCTGCAATGCGTGGACTACGGGGGTGTACGTTACGCCACTGAGCACAAGTGTCGTACTCGTCACTTGACCATGATTTGAAATTACAAGTTCAGTCACTAATAGTCTTCATTCTGTTTTACAGCGTGACCTAAACTAAAAGCAAATCAAGCATAACGTAATCAGATGTATAAAATAAGAGATAAAGTCAATTATATTTAAACACAACAGCATGTTAGCATTATATGTAATAGGGTTCAAAAGTCTATAACTTCTATACTAACCGAGTCTATAACTTTAAGAATATCACCAATTAAACTGCTGAAACAATGTGTTTCAGCAGTTTAATTGGTGATATTTTTGTTGATATTTTTTACTCAAGGGTCTTATTTCGAAAGAAAAAAAAAGGAGATGTCCCTTTCGAAATAAGACTCTTGAGTAACAACCCACTTTTGCTATGGCTTGTAAAGGTCATCGAAACATTTCTGGAATCCATTTTCAGCCATGTCCTTTAATTCAGCCTGCGATACACTTTTAATTTCATCTGCAGATAGGTCGTTTAACATGCAGGGAACAATATGTTGACACACCCTATGCATGTTAAGATCTTTAGTCAGTATTCATTGACATGTGGTCGAAGATATCCCAGCTGATTCTTCTATTGTTTGAAGTCTGTTCTTACGTACCGCCGCAGAAACCTTTTCAATGTTTTCAGCGGTGCCGGAAGCCTGCGTACGTCCACATCAAATGTCGTCTTCGGCACTTTCCTGCTTTCTCTGAAAAGTCGATGTCACTCAAACGCTTGAGTTCGCGATAATGTATCACAGCCTTACACACACATCAAAATTTCTTAAGTCTCCGTAGCACTTTTTTCCAAATGAACACAAAATTTAATATCCATTATCCCCTCAACAAACTCAATTTTTTTCAATCACCGACGATTAAACACATCCACCTACAAAATACCACCGACCACGTGCCTTGGAAAAAACTTTATTTAGAAAAGGGGAAGAATACAATAACACAGAAATGTTATCGTAGTCGCTCTATTGCAAAAATTTTCCACGTTATAGGCTAACTCCGTGAGCTTTCGAATTCTACTAGTGGTAATAAAAACACGTATTCCTTAAATATATGTATTTCTTTGTAGACAATCTAATCTCCTAAAGCTTGGTACTCGGATTTGATGTGATTTTTATTAAAGCACATTTTGAAGCTATAAATGGGCTATTGGCGATGGACCTCGTAATTTTCAGCCACGGTCAAGTGAAGAAGTCAACACCTGAGCTAGTACTCCCTTTCCTAACTTCCAAACCACATTAGCGAGAGGACTTTATTATTCGTTAGATTTAATACGCATTTAGGTATCCGACTACGTTCGGAACAGTGATTTTGCAAAAGCGTATAAATGGATAATATGTATGATATTTAGTGTCACTTAGATTAGAAAGCGTATATAAAATTGTCTTAAGAATATTATTACAATAAAAAATTATTTAAGTACAATATTTTGACAAAAAAGGAACATAGAATGACCCATTTTAAAAACATTCTCCTTTTATGAAAAATGCTTCTATTATAATAATATTTTGCCTGTATGTAGCTCAGACCTCTGTACAGAGGCTCAACTAGAATTTTGGAAACATATAATTTAGAAGTGAATTTATTCATATTTTACTGCAACAGAGGGGAGAAATTCTAAGAAAAAAACGCCGATAATTATTTCAATGGGTGGTAACTCTGAAAATAATGTGAATTTTTCAAAAATCCTAGTTCAGACTCTCTGGAGAAGTCTTTACTTTATATCTAAACAAATTATTATTATTATAGAAATATTTTTCATAAAAGGAGATTTTGAAAAAAGAGGTTATTCTAAGTTAATTTTTTACCAAAATAGTGTATTTAAATAATTTTTTTTGGTCATAATGTCCTTAAAACAATTTTATACATGTATTCTAATCTAGGTGACACTAAATATCAAGAAAATTATCCATTTATGCGCTATTTTATAATCACGATTCCGAACGTAGTCGGATTCCTTAACCCCACTTCAAGGAGGGTTGTAACTTCGTGACCCCGAAGTTTGCTTAATTCCTAGGTAACGAGAGGGATCACACAGCTTTGGTCAAATATAATTTTATTTACAAATCATATTAGAAAATTTACACCATTATTATGGTATCTATTCTTCGCTGTTCCACAGCCTTTTGCTGGGGAAAATAACGTCCAGATCGCAGTTCTATGATCTTCCCGATCTGGCATCCCGCTGCCATATCCTCTATGGCGGATCTCTCCCTCTTATCGTAGAAATCCAATAGCTGGCCCAATGTGGCCGCGGTAGCCGAGTGGTATAGGTATCGGACCGTGGCTTGCCTTGTCACGAGTTCGAGCCCAGTACCACTAAAGACCCGCTGTGTAGGGCAGTGATGCACGTTAAATCTGTCGAGAGCTGAAACGTCCTCCCGTTGGTGTGGTGTGATAGGAGAGGGGGGTGCCAGCTCAGGTGTCGTCTACGTTATTTGACCATGGTTCAAAATTACGTGGTCCGTCGCCAAAAGCCCACGTGTAGCTGAACAGTGCGACGTTAATATTCAATCAATCAAGGAAACCAATAGCTGGCACGGCTCCCCGACAATCTCTGTCACTCCGCCCCAACAGAAATCCTGATCGAAGTGATCTCGTAGAAGATTGTTCCCCTGTCACCTTCCCAACCGTCTCTTTAAGATCCATTGGCTGGCCTCTCTCCTGCCTCACAATGATTTCTGTTTGGCAAGGGTCACCGGTCTGCACCCGGCACCCTCTGTCTTAGTCTCAAGCCCCATTGGTTCTTCCAGGACAAAAGTCTACTATGTCACATCTATGTCGCCGCACCTCGTAAACAATGTAGAGGGTCTACAAATCAACCTGTCTCTTCGACACTGGGAATACAATTCTTGGTATTTCTTCCACACAAAAGGGAATCGAAACAATGGAAAAACAGCTATGAACACTTGTTCTGTTCGCCTCTGGATGCCCGAGAAGGGGGATGACATTCAACAGTTCAAGAATCGACTTAACATCTGTTTCGGCCCAGGACGTCAGAGAAGGATCTGTAATCCTCTCTAAAGAAGAAAATAATTCTTCTGACTATATTCTTCTCTCTCCTGGGCTTCAAAAATGACAAGAGGGGTAGCAAATGTCCGTCTTACGAGTCGATGCTACAACTCCTATTTCCAGAAGTTTCTTTACTCACGTGATTTCCAAGTTTAGTACATTGGTTTGGCTATAGAGGCAGGTGCATGTTACATCATCTCGCCACAAAATTTGGATCTCGTGGACCATTGTATCCAATAGAAATAGACAGTAGCGCATACAGCAATTTTTCAGGGAGGGGTCGAAAGTTCACTATTCTTGCATCATGCTCCTTTTGATTTTGTCAATTTTCGGGAACAAAACACAGTAAAAAACTAATTATTGAATAAATAATTAGCATTATTAAAATTAATCATTAATAACAAATACTTAATTACATTTTACGTAGTATATACTTAGAATTATAATCAATCGGGAAAAAAACGAGGGCTTTGTGGTGGGGTCCGACCCCCCAGGACCCCCCCTTGTGTGTGCGCCACTGGAAATAAACAACCGTAAAAGGTTCAGTGGTTTTGAAAAGATGTATCCGAAAAACGCACGTCCGTAAGTTTTGATATTATTTTTGTGTTAAAGTACACGTTATACGCTTGAATATAGTATAAGGAGACCAGTTTTTTACAAAGAAAAGGAGGACGTGCGAAAAATTTAAGAAAAATATCAACGTAAATATATGAAACATTTTATTAATTCAAATAAAAATACGCTAATTACGCTTGCATTCCTCTTAATTATTTGTTTAAACGAGTATTTTCCCATTGAATATTTTTTTTTGCCGATATATCATTTTCTAATACATCGGAAATTTCGGAGCAAAAAATATCCTTTATATTGAACTTTACTGTAAGTTCTAGCGCTAAAGTATCAACATTCAATCTTCATTTCTCCCTTTCACAAATGATAGGGACAAGGTTTTTCTGCGAAGAAGATGGATCACTATCCAATCGTTCGCAATCAGAAGAGAGCATGGAGATTTTGAAAGAAAAACCTCAGACGTTGGACAAAAAAAAAAAAAAAAAATTAGAGAAAGCAATTTACTCTAAAACAAAATTTTATATTGTTCAATCAAGAACAGTACTAGTTCCAACAAAATCCTGAAACGAAGTTTTTCGACTCGACTGAAAATCCATCACTAAACATTGTAAAACTATGTGAGGTTTTAAAAAAATATATAATTCCTCCAACGACCAGCCGAGAGAGAATTTTCCGCTACCAGATTGTTCTTCACAAAGCTTAGAACTAGGCTAAGTGATAAAAGTATAAATTGCTTATGCTTTTTGAAATCCTATTTTAAAAATGAACAATCAATTTATTATATATTTTTTGTATTTTTTAACTCATTATATAAATAAGTATTAATTTTTGAATATATATGTATCCTTATTTTATGTAATTATTATTGATTTTATTTAAAAACAAGTGGTTTTTTTAAATTTTTAAAAAATTTTGTTATATTTTCGGGAACGACAATTACATTCCCGGGATTTCCCGGACGTTCTCGGGAATCGAAAAACCCGAGAAATCAGAAACCCTACTTTTAACACAAAACATAAGAGCGAAATTTAAGGATTCGCGTTATAAGCCGATTATGAAAATCATAACTTTAAAAATTAAAAAAAAAATGATGAGCATTGAAAAAAAATTAGACTTCTACATATATCGAAATACTGTTTCTTTAAAAGAAATGCCATTCCTTATGAACTTAAAGGGTTGCAGTTCCAGAAGTATTACATTTTTTTTCTTCTAAAGCTTGGAATAAAACCTTGAATAAATTACTTCAAAGCATAAGAGCATCATTGCACACGTATATTTCAGGTTTCTTCATAAAAAAAAAGGCGATGCGCGTTATACAGCGGATGCATCTAAAAAACTCAAAATTGTACCTTGAAAGTATAGGTGCGTGTTATACACCGGATTTTACGGTAAATTAAGATTGTTAAGTCAAAACAATCTTAAATATAAACAATCAACGTCCCCCTCACCTCAGCGGACCATGGTAAAGTTATCCAACGTTGACAAGGTCCGCTGCGATAAAAAAAAGGTTGGGAAGCACTAATTTAAGGGATCTGTCCCGAACAACTGGAATAAAACAAAATTAGATTTCTTTTACGCCAAAGAGTGGTTTCCTGTTTTCCTTTTCGTGAAAAACATCAACAGAAAAGAAGTGTGACGCCAGTTTGGTGTTCTACAAAAAAAAAAAAAGGCGCAAGATTTCTTGCTTTTCGGAAGTTAAGCGTAACGCCACTATTTCTAAACACACTAGTTTCAACGAAAACGATCAGTTACGAGAAACTCAACAAAGATGGTTCTGGTTGCCAGTTTGATTAACTGAATTGTTTTCTCTATCAAAATAGATTTTATCAAATCTGAAATATGTTCAAGAACTTGAAATTTTTGCATTCTTTAGAATACTCTATTTGATAAATTTAATATATATATAGCACAGTTTTAAGAATTTTTTGTTTCATTTCTCTTAACACTATTCCTTGTATAATTAATTCTCATTATCACAGCATTTCAACCTTCTACCGCAAATAGCTTCGATCTTACAATTAGATATGAAATCGCGGCCTGCGAGGCTCCTTATTTGATAAAAAAAACAAGTAATATAAATCCAAGAAGTCTTGGCACTTGGGTTAACTCAAAGCTCAAAATAACACACACACACACACACACAAGTAATATATAAAAAAAATTAAGTTAATTCCTACTTAGATCAACAAAGAAAATTTTTACTTTAGCTACTTTTTATGAAATAGTTACAATTAATATAAATATGTATATACATAGGACAGAATCACAACATTAAGTGGTAATTAATTTTTTTGTTTTCATTAAAGTATCGTATATCGTGTATATAAAATTTTAGTTCAACTGAATGCTTTAAAAAGTGAGAAAAAAATCTTTTCATGTTTTGACACACAAGTCGCCAAAAAGGTCGCTAAGTCGCCATAAATTATGTCATCATTTGTAATTCTTTAAATAATTTGTTTTAATCAATTAATTTTTATTAATTATAATTAAATTACTGTATTGTCGTCCGAAATAATCATGTATATAAAATTTCATCTCAATTCCGAGCTTTAAAATGTATTTTATTAACGATTGAAAATTTCACCAAGAATAAATAAATATATAGAGTACGAGCTAATAGTAGGAATTGAAAAAACAAAGAAAAATTATAATTTTAGAGCACAACACAATAATATTATGTTAAATCTTCATGAAAATCACGAATCAATTGTGCATAAACAATACGTGAATCGATATATATCTATATTTATATCTTTATCTATATACATATAATAAAAAAATGAATGAAGCTTTTTTTTTCTGGTTTTGTTGAAATTATTCTTTTTTGCGTTCACTTACTTTAAGATTTCCACACACAGACGCACACAAATACTTTCTGGTTTTGTTGAAATTATTCTTTTTTGTGTTCACTTACTTTAAGATTTCCACACACAGACGCACACAAATACCACACACAGACATTCAAAATTCCTTCCTATGTATGCACGACTTTTTACTATATAATACGTTCAAATTAATTTTTCTCTCTCTTCAAATGGCATCAATAACATTTCTTTGTAAACTTTGGATGTCAGATACATCAAAAATCCCTTTCCGTTAAATATAGAATATCTGTAAGATGATTAGTGGTAACGTATCACGTTTCCACACCACGGACTGAGCAGGGTTAAAGCAACCTTTCATCCATTCAGTAGGTTGATAAATGAGTACCAAGAATACTTGGGAACTAAACACCGGGGGTTTCGTGTCAGAGACTGACCACCTTACCGGAACTCATGTACCCCAGTGCCCAAGGCTATGGAAATTGAGATGGGCACAGTAGGCCTAGGCCATGGGCTGTTGCGCCACTGAGTTTATTAAAGTATTCCAAATAGAAAAGTCTAAGTTAGTCTTCATGCAATATCATAGAACTGGTTTTGTAACATTAATACTTTTCCCGATAAAAAAGGCCCACAAATATTATTGTTATATTTTGACTTTGCTATATCCTATATAGAATAGTGTATACTTTATAACATTTCTAATCTGTGAATGAGTCTATGTATTTTTCTCGTGTACAGTATGAGCATCTTTTACGTAAGAGTATGAGTCAATCTATTTTCCTTTTAAAATATGTTTCATACTTAGTTTTTCTTATACTGCACTGCTAAATGGGCTTTAAACTGTGTGTCCATATAAAAATGTACGTATTTTTCGAATTTTTCGAAATTTTAAGAATGCTGCATACTGATCAGTGATGCGCGAGCAATATTTGTGACACCCCTAAATAATAAGTGAATATTTGTCGCGAGAGGTGCTGGTGTGTATAGCGTTCAGTGTGTGTGTAAACATAGTGTGAGAGAAACAGAGCACATGGAGAACGCTCGAATAAAATTCTTGTGCTTAGTCAGGTTTCTGGTCTCTAATTTTTGGTGAGAATTGTCATTGAAAATAATGAGTGAACTAGCGAAGAAACACATACTTTCATATGTTATAATGTCACAAATTTATACGAAAAATTGAATGTTTTTTTTGTCTACAAATGTGTTTCTAATTTAAATCGGGATTTTTAAAATGAAATGAAGGTAGTCAAGTGAAAATCTTCCAAGATTTTACTCGCAGCCAGAACTGCAAAGAATAGGCTTCAAAAATATTCTAAAGCAAAAAGGGTCTTAACATACATACACGACCTTTTTCTTTTTTAAAACCCAAATCAAATTTATTCTTTGCATCGAAACCACAACAGAAAGTCAACGTTCATTCTCTCTCTCTCCTCGCATAAACTTAAACCATGTTTACCTACACACAAAAATTTTAACGCGGTAGTTGGCTGGATGGATTTTAGCACCAAGTTCTGTCATCAAGCTTAACTCGAAAATCGGATGTGAATGGAAAAGTACTTTCTTGAAGAAAAAGAAAAGGGCTAACTCTCTTCCTTGTGGTGTTTTTTGTTGGGGACTTTTCGTCGCTATCTGTCTCAACTCCAACCGGAATGTGTGGCGACGTTTCGCTGCAAAAGCCTGAAGGGGAGACGAAAGAGTGAGTGCGGATTGACGTGTCTGAAAGGTTGCCGCTACTATAGGGTGAGGATGGAGATGCATCACTCTGGAAACTGGGTTATGGGATGGAGATGAGGTAGAATGAACCGATTTTTTTTGTTTTGATCGGTGAAGTGTTGTGACAGTACTAGTGCGAAGGATATCTTTTTTTAAAAATTTGTTTGTTGTTGTTGCGGTATTAAAATTAATGTATCTGGAGGCGGTTTTTCTAAGGTTGTAAACACTGTTATAAATTTTAAAAGGTGCATACTAATAATAAAAAGAACAGACAAAACAGTAAGAAAGAAAAGGAAAAATCAATGAAAAATAAAACTGTTTTTGATTTTGCTAAAATTAGATTA
Source organism: Trichonephila clavipes (assembly GCA_019973935.1). Lineage (NCBI taxonomy): Eukaryota > Metazoa > Arthropoda > Arachnida > Araneae > Nephilidae > Trichonephila > Trichonephila clavipes. The sequence goes on along the minus strand of BMAU01017962.1, from coordinate 601,087 downwards.
TGAATGTAGTTTTTTAACCCTTACAGGACCATCAGGTTGCGAAATATTAGTATGTAATTGTTTCTTTTAGTTTTCTAAGATGTAAAATAAATCCCTTTCATCCTCAGGGGCTCGACAGTCCAGGGTGGGTCTTAGCCTTCTCAAGAAATCTTTTCCAGGTCAGCCATCTTCTTGTGGTTTCGATCCTGGATGGAGTAGATACACTTTCTGGATGCGAAAATCGTTGGCAAGAATGTCATATGATTATGTGACATGTAAAAGATCCATTGGATTTCAATTTAGCTCTAGTCCTCCCGGCAAAATTAAATCACGACAATGTTTAGCCAGATTTTGAACTGAATAAATTCAAGCGTCAAAAATTTGGTAGCGGAGCCGTCGCTAGATGATGCCACCAACCAAATGGCTATCACCTTTGGGGACTTGCTGCCAAAAGTCCCCTGACAATTGATATCACCTATTCAGTATCAAAAAACATTGGTGATTACCCATTTTATTGTTTGTTTTTAAATTTCACTGAATGTTTCAAAGTTATCGTGAAAGTCGTGAAGGTATATGGACGAATGAATCATCGTAACCGGCTCTTATGCAGTTACAAAGCATTTTTCAGTAAATACACATACCACATGCATATGTACACCTAACTAAAGCACACTACATTTTTTTTTAAATTTTAGTGCATTAATTTTATATTGTAACGTAATAACCCTGATATTACTTTAATTTTTAGGCAGCGAGATAGATCACATTGTATCAATAAAATTCCTTTTTTTTCTTTTTTACAATTTTTAATCGTTAGTTAACATTTATAACAATTATATCTATAGGTTAGGAACTTAACACATACAACTATCGAATACTTTGTAATATCTCTTTCCCACGGATCTCATTACGTCCCAGATCCGTCAAAATAGTCGAGCAGAGTTCATTTTTTCTTTTTGCACCTTTCTCACAGGACTAGCTGTTCTCCCGATCGTCTCGCTACCCTCTCCTCTCTCCATTGAGGTTCCCAAACTTTTTTATCTCATAGACCCCTTACCACTTTTTTCGGTTTTGGGTAAACCCCTACTCACTTAATATTGAATTTTTG